>JARKHS020011280.1:0-193511 GCA_030143305.2 Amblyomma americanum | reverse complement strand
AGCCGCATACCAGAGTCATTACGGCACTATTAAAGACCGAATGAACTTGAAATGCTATAGCAGAAAGTTTCTTCTTGCGGTAGAGAAGCGTCCTGTTTGACTTGCGTTTTGAATCATCCGCTGCATGCACGGATCATTCTAGGAACATTAATTTCGCTGCAGCTGAACGCTGAGGCCTGTACCTATTGTACCTATTGCGTCCTATTGTGTCGCACCAGAGTGTAGCTCTGAGCAACAAAAAAAAAAAACTAAGGGACCATCAAGCTCCGCTTTAAGTATGACGCGATAGCTTTGATGTGTTAATGCTGATATATGAGGAATCCTGTACTTTGAATTTATGGATCTCTGGAAATTCTCACACCACTGCAAGTGCAGTGGCGCCGCGATTGAGCGATGCGTGACTGCCCTGCGATGACAGGTGTTGCGACCAGTGGGGCATGCGAGACCCATGTTGCTCTGTGGCAACCGGGGCGGCATTTGTTTGCAGGTTGCGAGGCAGGCGCCTCTGAGGCCGAATCGTCCGTTAAGACCGGTAGTCAAGATGCGCTCTACTGCGCGCGCGTTTGCCATCGCCTCTTCCTCGTCTGTGCATTTAATGCTGTTTTTTTCCTCTTTGGGCAAAGCTGCTCATATTTTGTCGTGTGATATTTTAACGCGACAACATTAAGGGCCCCGTGTCGCAGAAAAGCCGGTGCCGTCGGCGTCGGCGGCGTTGGCCGTGAGCGAAAAATCCTCCTCCTCGCACTCCTCCTTCTCCTCCTCGCAATCTGCCCCACTGCCCCAACAGATAGCGCGCGACGGCAGCGACTCCCGCTCGTCTCGTTCGGGCGCAGTGGGGCCGTGCGGGGACGCAGGAATCGCGCGGTGACCGGCGAACAACGCAGGGCACACCCAAGGCGCGTTCACCACGAAGCTTGCGGCTTGCTGCCCGTTCGTTCGGCGCGGAAGCTATGCTGGCGTTCGTGGCATCGGGTTTGTCGAGAACGATGTTCCGACGAACTACGACTGCAGCTTGAGTACCGCGCGTTTCGGCAAGGCGCCTGGCAGCGCTTCTACGTGGTTTGCCGCTCCGCGCGCCCGTTTCACCGTACGTAGCAGAGCGATTAGTCGAATGGCAAGGCGTCGCGCCGAACGGGCGATGCCGTTCCGTGGACTCCCTGGCAGTGCTGCAACACGCTGTCGCGTTCCACTCTTAAAGGCGAAGCTTAAGCGTCCTCCATTTTTTTTCCTAAGTACATAATTCTGGTGTAGAGGAGAATATGTATCACTGTTTTGTTTCGTTTGGTGCTCCAGGATAACAAGGCAATTTTCTTTCTTATGACTGTACTGAGCTGACTAGTCACGAAAAAATATTTCGGGCAAAGACACAGTTTATGCTTTGACTCATTAGTAACTATCCTTAAGTTGCCAGGACACAAAAATGTTCTACCATCTACCGTCGCCACTTAATGCGGCGGCCAGTCACCGGTGCGCATCCGCAAATTGTCCCGAGACGACAGGTGCACCCGCCGCTTCCCTGGCCAGCACAGGAGCAGAACACAATGCTGCTATACTCTTCCGAGGGCCATATTTCATTTCATTTCATATCATTTTATTACCTTAAAGGCCCCAAAAGATGGGTGTTACATAAGGGGTGGCAACAATTAAAAGCACAGATTCACAATAACAGGACATTTTTTTTACATTTTCAGCGAAAAGACTTGGGCAAGTGATGATGGCAACGTTGTTTGGAACGTTGTTTTGAATGTGGCAAAAAGGGATCAATATGAGGAATATCTGAGAGAAAAGTCCTGTTTTTCTCCATTTCTTAGTGTTATTAGAATGTGACCAACAGGGCACCAGAAAAAATTGCTTTGCTGAGGGGGTCTTCTGTAATGATTATAATAATGTAGCATGGTTTCATGTGAAGGCACTACTTCAGACGCACCAACCCCGAGTAACACTCTTGTCATCTTTCTTCAGTAAGCTGGGGTAAGTTCGGAAGAGTGTCACGCAAGCTGTAGCCAATGGCAGAAGGGCGTCGCGCCACCTAGGTCATGAAACCATGTGGCTTCATCACAACCTGCTCTGGCAGGTGTCAGTTAAATTAATGATTGGTCGCGAGAGGTTGCTCAGGAAGAGCAACATGGGTCGCACAATCCCAACCGGTGGCTGGGATAGAAACCACTTGCCAGTGCAGTGGCGCATCGCTTCACCCTGCGCCATTGCACTGGTGGTGGCATGAGGACTCGCCGCCATCTCTGAATGTGCTGTAGAGAAGGACATGTTATCCATATATGAGCATTAACCCACTAAAGATATGGCCGCTGTGGTGGCTCAGTGGTTATGACACTTGGCTGCTGACCCGAAAGACTCGGGCTCGATCCCGGCAGCGGCGGTCGAATTTCATTCAACGGAGGCGAAATTCTAGAGGCCCGTGTACTGTGCGATGTCAGTGCACGTTAAAGAACCCCAGGTGGTCGATATTTTCGGAGCCCTTCACAACGGTGTCCCTCATAGCTAAACTAAACCAAACCACTAAAGACATCACGTCCTTAATGCGGAGCTGAAGTGTCCCCATAAATAGAAGAATGAATACCTGCTTTGGCACGTCTACTTGGTTTAACTACGTTAAACCCCTGCCACTGTTTCCTCTTCCAGAAGGCTACCACGTAATCATATTTTCCGCGGGTTCATTTATGTGCAGCAAAATTAACCCTACAAAGAGCACATCCCTTCACAATCGTTGTGACACAACTGCTGCGTATTTTCTGCAGGGCACCGCTGAAGGCACGTGGGTGTCTATGGGCGTCGTCAGCAACGGAGCCTACGGAGTGCCCAAAGGGCTGGTCTACAGCTTCCCCGTCCGCGTCGAAAACAAGCAGTGGCAGATTGTGGAAGGCATCGAGCTGAACCCGACCATCAAGCAGAGGATCGACGATTCTGCCCGCCTCACCATGAACGAGATTCAGAACGCAGTCCGCGTCGAGGCTTCAGCTTAGTAGCCAATGCAGAATCGCAGAGCAGACCGCCGGTTCGTGTGGCAGTTGTCACCGGCGCAAGGGTTGGGGCTATAACAGGGGTGTATTGGCACAACGCGCCCAATGAAGTCTGCTTCGTCGTCCAGTCTTTTAAGTTTTTTTCCTTTGAGTGCGGCACACATTTTTGGTTGAGCGCAGTCGTCTTTATCGCGGTATAAAATATGAGCGGTCAAAAAAGCAGCATACTAACGGCTGCCGGCCATGCTTGGCAGGAATAACCGCACTTCAAAACACTTTTAGATGACGTCGAATATTTTAAATACACCGTGTTAGCCCTGGTCAGTAACACTTTCCCAATAGCTGCATGCACATTGTGAAGCTTTCATATCTCCATAAGAAAAAAAAACAGTTCATACCAAACCACATAACACGAATTTTATTCGTATAAAGCGTTTAATTGCCCGAATGCCTCAAACTCCCTAAGTTCTGCGAGAATATCCATTTAGTCTCCAACGATGCCTCAAAATTTCTCTCGGATGCATGCTT
Organism: Amblyomma americanum; assembly: GCA_030143305.2. Classification (NCBI taxonomy): domain Eukaryota; kingdom Metazoa; phylum Arthropoda; class Arachnida; order Ixodida; family Ixodidae; genus Amblyomma; species Amblyomma americanum. Next base: position 190,005 of record JARKHS020011280.1, on the reverse strand, counting down.
GCGATCGAACATTTTCAATAATTAAGGTCCTCAGCAGAATGTTTCCTGTCAATTCCAAGCCAAAACGTTGTCCAAATTTAAGGGGTGGTACCGAAAAAAATTCTGGCACCCCGAAGAATTACAGGAAGGAACGTTCGCGAAGTTAAGCCGCGACAGCGTTAAGGTTGTTCTGCAGAAAATCCGGCTTCGTCGGTGTACCCATGAGGATAGGTTAAAGGTTATGACGGTGGAAGAACAATGTTCGGGTTCGTGAAGTGATGTGCAAAGAGTACCCCAGGCTGCAGAAGGAACTCATCAACGCTATCACGTCACACCCTTACGGTAAAGCTTCAGTTGCACCTTTAACTTTTTTGCTTCAGTGCTTACGAGATAGCGGCCCGCATCAGACACATATAAGGTACCATGGCTGGTTCACACGCAGCGGCAGCTCCCATCGTCCGGCCGTGTAACTACACGAACATTACAGGAAACCCACAAGTCCTAGCGTTTAAAGAAGCTGGAGGGGGTGCTGGTACACAGTCCAAAATAGGCCAGGCGAAATACCTCCATAAAAGCGGCGCATTCGTGCCTCCAAATGAAGATATCCTCCTCTCTTAATATGTAAAACGAGCGCATCCTTTTTTAATGACCGCAACGCACTATCTACGAGCTCGACGTTACCTGAAGTAGCAACACTGCCTCTATACACTGTAGGAAAACTAGTCCTTTGCAGGATCTTTTGCAATGCGACAGGGTGCCACTCAGGGAACACACAAGACAGCGCTGCACTTTAGCAATGCTTTATTACACGGAAACGCACAGAAAGTATGCCTGTTGGTGAAAAAAACTGCCATGGCATGTGCTACAACCTTACATCTCTATCTAGAAAGGCGCTTTTATTCTTGTGCAGCGTCAACGGAAAAGAGCTCGCGCAGACAGGCCCGGTTTTCTTGATAGGGTACGACTCAGTCAGCTCTACATCTTTACACGACTTCAAGGTGATCGTGTCATGAAGACGCGCCCGACAGCGACCTTCACAGCATTTCCCTGCAGTGTAAAGGAAGGCCGCAACCGGTGCCATTTATCACCGATGTCTAGCGTTCGCGAAGGCTTCCATTAAAACATCGGCCTGCCTGATGCCCTCTTGTGAGTGAGTCGGATGTTGTAGACAAATCCTCCTGTACATGCTGTATAGCGCTTACCATTCTTTGCACCCCGTTCTTTCGCCCTGTTTAGCGCTAGCATTCTTCTGTTGGCACCTGTTCTTTCACTCTTTTGACCAGATGCACTCTGACACAGGCTACCGAGCATACACGGAGCGGAAAATAGGAGAGGCAGCTTATATTTTGTCGCTATGTTCTTCAGGTTATGCGCAACACAACCCGTGTATGGGATCACAACAAACTTACTCCTTTGCTCAGGATCCTCGCTTTCTTCCCTTTTAACTCTTTCAGCATCAGCGGACAGCAAAGTAGACAGCAGGTTGCCCAGCTGATTTGAATTTAGAATCTTGTCTATCAAAACTTGTTTATGCAAAATGGCAACATGACTTGATGAGGCTGGACAGTAAGCAGAATGAAGCTATCGCTTGTTGTATAATTTTGTCCTGCGTTGGGACATACCAACGAGAACAAATGCCCTCCTGGTGCGGGGACTGTACATCCAGCACCAGAAAGGAACTGCTACCCTACTTTCCCACAGGGCGCGTTTCGTGGCGACAGCTTGCATTTCGAAGCTCCGTGCACCACAACAAAGAGATATTCTCCTTCCTGTCTAGAAATACGTCCTTCACCGTTCTGTTTTGTAATACATGCTTTCAATCTAGTGTGCTCTTTTATGAGCACGCAAGCAAAAAAAATATAGGCAAGTTTCTCTCTTGCTGTCCGCGAACATCATACACTGTCGAAGCAAGAGAAGAACAATTACGGAGCAATGCCCTCGCGCAGCTCAATGGCTCAGTTGCACTTTGCGTTGTAAGCTTTCTGCGAAACCGGACGAGGTATAACCAGCCATGGAAGCACTGGCGTGCTGACGTAGAGCAGGCCTCGGCTCCGCATCATCTGGAATTGTTCACTGGATGAGGCGCATACGTCCACGCGTGGATTCAACAGGCCCTCTTTTGGAACCTGCGTGGTGGTCGGCCGAGTAGGCTGCATAAGGCAAGTTCAGTGGCAGGCGGGAAACGGCACTTTTTTTTCACGTCTCCTAGGCATAAAACCTCATATTTTATAACAGGCTAGAAAAGTACTTCAGCCATGATACAGTCAGTGCAATGGTCGATGAACCTGCACAACATCAGATTCCCTAAAACCCAGCTGATTTATCGCCGCACTCAAGCGAAGAAGACAATACGCATATCTTAATAGTTTTTTTTTCTGCTCACTATTACATCTACCACTAGTACTTGCCTCCACTGATGTCATTCGCTGGCCCCAATATCAAACCCGTAACTGACCAATGAGAAAAAAAAAGAAACGAAGAATGCACTGGAAAATGAATCGGCACAATTCTCACATGAACCACACGCGTTGGTGCTAGAAGCTTTGCTCGGGAACGTACTTAAAGAATGGTTACTTGGGCACCAAGTGACGCCAGTTGCAGCAGCTACCAGTGGCAAAAGAAAACGTGAATCATTTTCTAGTTATTATATTCAGTTTTCCTTTTTGAGGGCTTCATCAATACCCCAAGAGCCGCCTTGGCGCTACAGTCGTGATAGTCCGGACCGCATGGTGTATGATACTGATGCATGCATCAAATAGGAAGAAAAGTTTCTTTGTTGTATCCAGGCTTAGAGTCAGCCAATTACAATTTGTATTGCAGCGTCCTCCCGTCTATTCCTTACGAATTCTTCATGAACTGCATGCATGCTACGTTTGTTCATGAATGTTTAAGCTGTACCCAGCATCCATCGTTTAGCCGTGATCACTACTGTCCATGTCCCGCTGAACCTTTTCGCAAACGATCCAACCAGACTTACGAATTCCCCACTCCAGAAGTTCTTGAGGTCCCCGCGGCACCAAGCGAGCAATATGACTGGAAGCAGGATTGCAGGGACTAGATAGAGCAGCGCAGGCTGACCGGTGTTCATGATGTGACTCATGTGGAAAGTCAGCACCAGTGCTGCGCCGTAACCTGCGGGTATTAGTAACGGAGTTAAGCAGTGGGTCGACGAGGTTCACGGGGCATTAAGCGTCCAGAAACACTGAAATGTAACCCTAGCATCTCTTCGTTGCAAAGCATCGCGAAGTTTATCGTTTAAAGGAGCACGCTCTTTCTTTTTAAAGCGAGAGCTGTTAAAGAACAGTCTCGGAGGGTGTTTACGGTGGGAGGAGGAGGGTAGGGCGAGAGCGTAAGAATGCGCAACCGCGGAGGGTGCTTGCCAGGTTACTGTTGAAAGAGGATGGTATGACGAGAGTGGCGGAATGCATAACCGGAGGGCAGAGCCTTAGGGAGGGTAGTTATCGTTGAAGGAGGAGGATGGGCCGAGAGCGATGAATGCGCAACAGATGTAAGTCAACATAGATCTACGTTTACTTACGTAGTATTCCGCTCTAGTGCCCCTTTAAGCAGTGTTATCATACCTGATACGGCTTCTGCTGTGTAATGATTTTTGCAGCCGGTGCCAGAAGGTCCTCTCACGTCTAGTCTATGAATTTCCTTGAAATACAAGGCAATTTTTTGTCAGGTGGACTCGGCTGCGTTTTCAAGCTCTTTTCAATTGGTTAGTTTCTTTAATACCCGGAGTGTACTTGCAGGTGTGCTGAAGTTACCTAAGAAAAACACTTGTCTTACGGCAAATGAGAACTGGCTTGCAAGAAACTTACAAGCAATAGCTAGCAGGAAGTACCAGGATCCTTTCTTCACGATGACGTCGTACGAGCGGCAGTAGGCAACAGCCATACCTATTGGGAGCAAGAGGAGAAGTTGCGTAAAACAAGCTAGTCTTGGAACACACACTCGATATGTCGTGACGGCACTAAGAATGCTAGGAGGTGCGAGCATATTCATAAATGTAAAAGCGAAATGCATGAAGTCGCCTATTTATATATTTCAGTTATTGTACACCCACCAAAGACAGCCACCGCGAAAAGAACAGGATTGGTATGTCATACTGCTGTGCCATCTAAGCTTCCAGGAATACTTACGCTGTGGCCAGCCTTATAGATTTAAATGAATAAATAAAACTCTTAACTAAGTTAAAAGCATTTCAGAACTCAGGAAACCCTAATAGCTGACGGCGATTTGACTCACAGCCCGCAGGAAGAAACCTACAGCTAAAACCACAGCATCTTTCAAACAGGCTCAGCAATGTTAAACGGTGCTTTTTCGACATCAAAGAGCTTCTTGCCAGATTTCTGCTAGCATTTATTCCAGCGTATAATGATGCGCGTATGCTGCATACTAATGAAGAAAGCGTGGAACTAAATTACGGACTTGCGCCGTGCTTGCATCTGTACAGAAATGCTTTGAATGAATGGATTCTTTCGGGCTCTATTTCAATGGAGCTGAAATGCTAGAGGCCCGTGTGTTGAGCTATGTCAGTGCACGTTAATGAACTCCTGGTGGTCGAAAATACTTGCAGCCCTCCACTACGGCGTCACTCACAGCTTTACTCGTCTAACGAAACCAAACTGAATAGCTTCTTTCAAGTGGCGTAAAGTTGAAACTGGTGCTTTGTCTATGGGCGGCTCGTTCTGCTTTGGCTTTAAAACGTTTTCCAAGCAGCTTACTCTTTGCGTTAGAGAACATATGCTCTGAACGTTACTTGAATATGATACCAGCAAGTTCAATATACAAAAGATGAGCAAGCTGACCAGACTAGTGCATTCTTTTAGGTGTACGTTTTGGCGAGATCAAATTTTCTCCCACGTGGTAGGGTCGTTCAAAGCGATGAATTTCCGGGCAACGCGACAGTTGTACAAAACGATTTTTTGGAAACGTTTTTTTTTGTGCACCTCTCAATTATTGATTACTCGTCTCTGGGCAACTCTGTCATTTGTCGGCTGCAGTAACGTTACCGAATTCCTATTTATTTTGCGATCAAATGAATATTGGTAAAGATAAGTGGAACTGTTATTATAAAGGAAGTCACCTGGAACGGTGATGTCTCCGTAGCCCAGCATCATAGCACTCCCGCTGCAGGCGGTCGCTTCTCCAGAGAAGAAAAGCGGTACACGCATGAGAACGGGCAAATCTTGCACACCTCTTGCGACGCTTTCCATCACACTCACGTCTTTCTGCACAATGGAAGAAAAAACTGCACACTGAAGTCACACGGAACGTGTAGTTGCTTTAGTGCACCAAATACGTTTTAAAGCGCGGAGCTTGCTTGTGCGAGAATCATTTTGTACCGCGAGCTTCAAAATTTTGTCGAAAAATTGAAACAAAGAATTTCTGTTCCAACAACCAAAATCTCTTGTTTCACCGCACACAGATTTTCTTGCGATCGCATTTCCTTTGCAACTTTGTCAAACTTATTTCACATTAATCTTTCGCATATGGTTTTTGATGCTCATTAGATTTACGCCTGTTTCGAAACTTACCCATACGCCAGGCCAACTTTTTCTGGCAATGGCACAGAAGCTACAGAGTCGGAACACGACCTCTCTTCCTGTGCAGGGGAATCTAGTCCTCAAGTTATTATTTTTTCATAAAGCATGGTATATTGTTAAAAAGCTCCTGGGAACACTTTAGCTCCGCCTTCAGTAAGTATGACGTGATAACGCTAATGGGACCCTGCAGCCGCCTGGGGTCTTCTTTTCGTATGACTTCACACCGATGGTCATTCTCTTCTATAACATTCAAAGACCGCGGGTAGTCATCAAATCACTCCTGGCACACTGGTGCAAAGGTAAATCGATGTGCTGCTGCCTCAGCAGGTGGTGTTTCAAACACAGTCACCGTCGAGATACAGGTTGCTCTCTTCAAGCGACCAATCTTTGGTTTAACTGCCACCTGACACGGTGGGCAGTTCGCTCACAATCCGGTGAGCCGGTTGGCGCTTGCCACAGTGGGCAGGCTGTGATTACGTCACAGGGTCACATGACCTAGGTGGCAGGTTAGCCATCTGCTTTTTGCTCACAACGCCGACACCGGATTTCCTGCCGAACGGGAGTCTTAAAGCTATCGCGTTAATAATCGTTATTTAAGGCACATTTCAAACAAACTGCCGACATTCAACGTCGAAGGTTAAGGAGAAAATTGTTTTCGCGATTGCAACAAATATGGAATGCATGTCCAGTCACAAGAAGCCTCCAAAGATGGCGCCAGTTGCCCTAGCTACGGAATGAACGTGCCGCGGAGAGAGCAACGGACCAGGCGGCCGGGAGCACTTTCGCGTGCCCGAACTATTTAGCGGAATGACTAGGGTTAATTACGCTCTGTCCCAGTAGCCTTCCCTTCACTGCCATGAAAAATTGTCCCCTAGCATAGCATGCTTTTTTTTTTTTGCTACAGTAAACAAAGCCTACCTATCTAATGCTCTTTCCTACCCTGCACAACAATATTGGACTATCGAGTGCTTAAAATAAAATCTATTAGAAGTAAACAGGCGGCATACAATCTTTGATCACAGTTCTAAACATCCTCTGCTTTGAAGTGTTTAGGTATTAGCAAAGAATATAAAAATGCGTTTTAAAAGGACGAACAGATGCTTACCGATAGTAAGGATGTGGCAAACACCATAAATATGTCATCGAAGAATAGAAGAACAGATATCAGGGTAATAATCTGCAAATGAACGATAAAGTTTATTGTTCGGTGTTGAAATCATATAATCGCTCGTCCCCATACGAATGCCCTACGTCCCAGTGATCTATGGCGGTCAAGTCGGCAGAAACCATCATTTCGGGCTGCACTAAAGTCAATTTCGGGACAAAGAAGAAAAGAAAACTTAGTTTGGCGAGCTTGTCTGTGCCTATTTTTCCTCTTTTTTAATATATAATATGATCATCTCCCGCATTCTAGACAAGTGTATAGACGCTATAGGCAGGGCCTTCGAAAAAAAACAGAATTCTTCACTCCAGACTACTGTCACTTCGTCGCTCTATTCGCTAATTTCGAACCCGGTCTTAAGGCTGGCATACTTCCCAGTCTGGAAAAGTGAATCCGGGATGCGTTTAACTACTGAGTTTGCCACACTGCAAGGAGCAGGCACGGCTTGGTACAACAGCGTGAAAGAAAGCGTCACAGACTGCTTCGACTGAGACCTAAGTTCAGCGCTACATACGCTGAAGTCATAGTTTATAGTATCTGAATTATTTTAGATTAATTTTCCTCGCTAATTGCATTTTCTACGAAAACCGTCAGAATAGTTTTCAATGCAGGGCTACTAATGCAAGGCCAATGTCAAGAAAATGATAAAGTTCTTTGATAGAGATCTAAAACATTCCCACTGAATGACCGCGCCCATGCGACTTGGTGTGCATTCTTGGCTAAACGCAACAAACAACGCAGTGGAAGGACGAGGAAACGTAAACGAATAAACAAGGAAAGCGTCATTTTGTTTCCGAACAACAGTTTCCTTTTCTGCAGCAATAAGCGATTTTCGTTGGACTGAATCTCTCCTTCATGAGAACAGGCGTCTTATTAGTTCCATAGTGTTAGCATGAATTACAGAAACATGCCTTAAAATTTGGCAGCTGCACGCATCGGAGGATGTTGACGGCGAAACTGGAGCCCAGGAAGTTCTGCAAGATCCAGGCATGGTGGGCCTTGCGGAAGACGACCCACATTGAGGGGATGGTGACGGCGCACCATATTACTATGTGGTGTCGCACTTCCATGCTGCGCACAAAGCAGGGGAAGACCACATTTGGCATCCTGCGCAAAAAAAGGCGCTCCTTAATTATTCACGTGGCCAAGGGGAGGGGGGGGGGGCGGAAGGCAAGATCCCTCCGCCCCTACCACAAATCAAGCTGATTCCCCCTCCCCCACCGCACTCCTGGCAGTGCTCTCCACCCCCGCTCTCGACACACACAGCATTAGGCCTCTCCCAAATACCATTCCCTCCTACATGCCTGTCCAAATTGTAAGGACAGTGAAGTTTCGTTCGCAGTAGACACTGCAGAAAGAGCGAGCGCTACACAGTAGCTGCTAAGAAACACATCGGTTACGATGGTCCAGTTGCAAGTGCAATGCTCTTTCAAGACCTGTCAAGTGAAAGCATTCTTTATTTTTAAGCGTACAAGGTGATACGTAGAAAATAGTTGGACCGAGAGCCGTGCGGCTAGGAAAACGGTCTAGTAGGAAATAAATTACATCAGGCAGCCGCAGTGAGCACAATAAAAATAAGCAAACAGGAATAAACAATTGCTTGGAACACATACGGACATGAGTCAGTTCATAGCATAGAAATTCGGAAAGAGGTTATTTTTAAAAACTGTACAAAATATTTGGTGAAACACCCTGTATACTACATATAACGCTGGCGGACAGTGACTTTGTCACGCGTTAGCAGTTATGAGGCCTGATTTACGGCAAAATATTGATACGGTTGTAAGAAATCCCTATGCCCTAACCGCAATGTCTTTTTTCCAGTTATTTCTGGGGAAGTCTCCGCGTTTATTGTTTTCCTGACGCCTTGACATTATCCGCGTATTCTTTACTAAATTATGCACAAATATTTCTCAGCGCTCCGACATGGTCTTCTCCCGTCGCATTTTGTAAGAGGCCTTCCTTCAGCAAGAGAAAAGATGCGAACTTTAAGCTTCTAGGTGGCCAATCAACCTTTTATTCATATGGGTGACTACGACGCTGAGAGAAATTACTTAAAAATGTCGTAACCCGGGCTCAAGGCCAGATTTCCTGATGTTCAGTTTAATATAAAACTCAGACCTGCAGGAAAGCCAGCAGTCTCAAAACACAAGTAAGACGAGGCACACACAGGGTCAAAAAATAGAACATTTTTGGTAGTGAAAAGGCCAATAGTCATCACAGATCCGAGCGGTCAAAGCAGCATGCCTCTTGAAGTGTCGTTAACGCGTGTTAGATACACTTTGAACGTTAACGCGAGTATGGCGCGACATTTTGGAAATCTGACAGGAGTCTTATCGACCTGAAATGCACACTTTGAAGCAGAAATATATTTACTCGGCGGCACATTGCAATGCAATAACGAGAAGAAATTAAATCGTCGTTAATGGAGCATTTAATAAGCTCAACCGATTTTACGTACGGGACGCTCCTGCAGACCCTTTCTAAAGTATTTTGCAGCTAAAGAGGGCGGGAGAGGAGGGGGGGGGGGGGGGTCTAAGAGGAGGATTTCATTTGCTTAACATCCGCATTTTCCTTTAAGCTCATCCTGTCTCTTCCAACGACAAGCGTTAGGCTAATATATATTTATTTTGTGCAGGTGACCCAGAGCTCACATTTGTTAAATAGGTTTATATATTTGTAACGTTTGTTGTTTTATTTGTTTTGTCGCGTATTATTGTAATGGGTACAAGTGACTGAAATGGTGCTGACCGCATACTGGCGCAGGGTATCAGGAACGCCAGGGAGTCGAAGATGACTGTCAGTGAAATCACTGAGCCCAGAGCGATGCTACCAACAAGGAAAGGCCCTGCACAAAACGTAGGAAAGATATGAGCGAGATTCATTTTAGTCATGCTGGCATGCCTCATATTTCATACATTTAAAAGTTTGCGAAGAGACTATATAATCTGGCGTACTAGCGTTTAATGAGCGACACACGTGAATCCTTAGGGCACTAAGCGCAGACACGTGGGTTAGTTGGTGGCATCGTACACTACGATTCATATTCTATCCGTGTGAAAAACACCATGGACAATGGCATCAGTGATGGCCACTCTTCCTCTGTCCGTGTGTTGTTCTCGCTACAAATATGGTTCACATCCTCAGACACATGCGTATTCAAAATAGTATAAAAAAAGCGCTAGGCATGGCTACCTAGAATGAAGGGTCTCTATATTTACGAACAAATTTTCAGAGAAATGTTATCCTATACATTGTAATGCCCCTAAATTATCATTTTCATATCTAATCAAGCCAGAGTAATAGTAGTAGTAGTAGGTGCGGTTCAGTGGCGCAGTGACGGCCGAAGCTATATGTGCCATTGAGAAGTAATCTAGCAGGCAAGGGTAGAAAAATGAGGGGCTCTTCATGACATACATACAAAGGAAGCCAATAGTCACCGAAACCCAGGAAACAGGAAAATTTTTCTTTTTTCTTAATTTTTAGTTCACTTGCACTAAAACCCTAATTTAACATTTCGCCGATGTCTGTCCAAAGCCTCAGGCACGTGGCCAAGCTGCCACAATGAGCAGGTGGAAGCCCACCCACCGGGTACCTGCCAGCAGTCATGGCGAACTAAGCAAAACACTTAATGGCAAAACCAACACTCTATATCCGCCAGTGAGTTTAGAACTCACGGACGGAGCAAACAGATCAGCTTCGCTGGTCAATGCATTGAACTACTAAGTTATAGCTGCAGATGAACATCCCCCGTGTTTAACTGCCAGTCTCTAGCACTCTCCTTTGGGTGTCGTCGACTTCTTCAGCTTCAATCTACGCACAATGGATCCAGAATGCACCGCTATCGCATTGCACTATTAAACCGAGCCTAAAAACCAAAACCTAAGTGAAAACCGAGGTGCGAGCGCACCTTATTTGCCTTTGGCCTAACCGTGTTAAATCATCCGTCATATTTAGGAAATTATTGTTGTAATTATTTGATGCGCAAAAGATAATTCATTAAAATTAAACAAAAAATAAAAAAACAAACAATCCTCTATGCAATTTTCTTTCTTTCGGTGAGTGTTGGCTTCCTCCATATGTATGCACAAGTTATGGTTATAGTCATGCTTATTAATTCAAAAGTGAGGTTTAAAACGCGAGTTTAAAGAATGTAGGCTCGATCATTGACAGTCCTCTAAATTAATGTAATAGATTTGAAAGGTACTGATGACTGAGGAAGTATACTTTATTTCTATGGAAGGTGTAAATATGTCAGGTGAAAGGAAATGCATTTTCCAAATTTCATGGAAATAATTACGTAACTTTACCTCATGATTCCAGCAGAAGGCCGCGCATTATATGTGTATATTCGATTCTTCGTCAAGTTAGAACGACTGCATTAAACCGATCTCAACGTCTGCCGCTCTCCGACCTATCCGATAACGGTTTGGGAGAGGTCGTGTTCTTGGCTGCTTTCTTTTACGTTCCTGTAAAACATACATTTATTTCACAAGTATTTTAAGAGCTACAAAACGTTTCTCATGTTTTTCAATTTTTATCAAGGGCGTTTTCAATATTTCAATGTAATAATTGTTTTGCGGTTCTGAGGCTGCCTTATCAGCCTCACTATCGTTGCTAGGGGCCCCACAAAAGCTTACCCCTGAACCTAGGAGCTTACACAGCAAAACTTCTGAGCTTCTCAGTTTAAAATAATATAAAAGAATGCTTGAAAGGCTTAAAATTATGGCGCAGAGGTAGAATAACAAACGAAGCGCCTTCTCATGCTGGAAATACGGTGCCGCTGTCATTACAAACCTTGATTGCAAGATAACTATGGATGCACGCTGTTCTTGCGTGCAGTTGGAGTGCGGTTGGCGGAAGACCACTCGCTGTTATCCTTACAATAGTGCGCTACAGATGCGCAGAGAATGAGGTGCCGCTTACACATCTTATTAAAAAAGTAGTATAGCACGAGGAGGTTGACAGCCAGCATGAGCACGAACAGCGTGAGGAGCTTGCAGTCCACGGGGCACTCGGAGAAGGTCATTTCCTCCTTCTCGGAGCTCGGAAAGTCGTCCGCACACTTGTGCGACCGCGGTCGGTTTGGGCTCCGCGCGTTCGCTGGCTGATGGCTCTGCGGCTTGGACGCTACGGTAGGCGGAGAGGCCGTCGCCTCCAGACCCAGCGACCTGGTCAACCGAGTCGCCTTCGCCACCGGCGCGGCGTCCAAGTTGGCGTCCTCGTTACAGGTTTGCTCGTCTCTGCACTTGGTGCGTCGGTGCTGAGTCATAAAGCTGCGCAGGAGGCCGCCAGAAGCGAATGGCTTGAAGCCAGCTATAGGGGCTTCTAGGGCGATTTAGGTTCAGATTTGCAAAATTGGACGATACGGTATAGCTTAACAGAGCGTTAATGTTTCTAAAGGCACAGCTAGCAAATATTAGCCTAACGACATCGACATAACTACTTTCCAAAACTCCCTACACGCATTCTCATTGTTTTGCTTTGTTTTCTTTTCAGACGAAACCATGATTAGCATGTTTAACGGAACGATAGCGTGTGGTTGAGTTCAGCTGAAAACGAACAAACACAAGATTTCCAGCTTCTGTTCGTGAGATAGTGCCAAGAATGTCTAAATGTGAACAAACCACTGAGAGTGTTATGAAAGTACTGCAGTGAAGACCCAGCCATCTTTAATAACCCTCACAACTGTAATGAGTGAGTTTATTTAATGCTAAGAATCATTCATATATGCTGATATTACGCAGTTGACCTTCTTGTAGAGGATGCCCTACCCTCAAGGGATAGACGTGGTAACCTTTTACCGCCGTTTTCTCTTTGTTCGTTTTTCGGAGACTTCCTGCAAAACAGCACACAAAGCCTATCACTAACTCGGTGATTCTCGCTTACGCTCTGCTGCAGTGCACAACGTAATCCAGTGCGACAAGCTCCGATGTTCCTAAGTTGTTCGTGGGAGTGGGTTGGCTGTTTGAGACGCGTTTCGAAAGCTTTGCTTGTTTGTGCCTTGCATATAGTGAACTAATAAAAAGCCCACGATGCCCTTGCGAGACCTTACAGCAACTTCCTGGTGCTGCCAGCCCAAAGCGCCCCCAGGGACACGGTCGCACAAGCCATGAACCAGATGAGCAACCCGCCTTTGTTAGCCTCCGGTTCCACAAGGTAGAGCTTAACTGCTTCACCCCTCGCGCTGCTGGTGTTGGCCAGAGGTGCCACCCATGCTCGAGCGTAGTCGGGCTACGGTGGGAATGCAGGAAAAATGAATTTGTTGAGAAAGTACATAAGAGAACATATTTAAAAAGGTTATAGAAAACATGAGTCACGAAAACAGAATCCGGCAAGATTAATACTTGCGTCTTTCTTAGAGGTTTAGCACCGTGCGGTGTTTTTGAAGTGAGAGGGACGTCTTTTTTTTTCTTTTTCAGTTTATATCTTTACGTAAGGAAGTGACTTAGTATTGTCGCCAAACTAAATTTAAGAGTCTTTTGAAACATTCCACGCGCTGTATGAGCTGCATAAGCTTCAGTAAAGCGCTACGGTTACCGTTATATACAGGATTTCACAAATTTATAGTTTGGCCACTCCACACGACAGCAACATTTCAATGAAATTCCTGCTTAAAAGTTGTAGATATCTCCCTGATGCAGACATGTACTGCCTTCTATTTTCTACGCCTCTTCAAGGATGGAAATATGTGTTTGATGACAAATTACCGAAAACCTTGAGGATGGAATTGCTTGGCTCGTGTAAGCCCAAGAACTATTACTACTTAGCTAAGTTGCGTTAAAGAGCAGCTCGTTTCCCCTTTAGAGCGGGTTTAAATTTCTGATTTTTTACAATCACATTATTAACGATCGTAAGAGCGCATTAAAATCGGATTATTAGAATTATTATGTCCTTTTCCGGCATGTTGTTGTCGAAACAAGAACCAATGGTTGGTTTCCAATTACTCCACTTATGGTGACTTCCGGTACACAGAGCTTAAATTGCTACAGCGCTGTCGCGCAAAAAGACACACTGTTCATGAGCACTAGTTTAGCACACTAAGTAAAGGGCTTACCCTGAAAGCTTCAAGCGTGCTGATGGCTATAACTCCAACTGTAATATCCTGAGCAGGCACCATGCCATTCTCACCCGCTTCGAAGTAGTTCTTGTGGAGCTGCGTCAGAAACAGGCAGTTGAAAAAGAACGACTGTTTAAAAGTGCTATGACCACCGTGACTCGTCGACGACGAGGATTTTCTTTCAACACAGAAAATGTTGCATTCTTGGTTCGCCAAGGCGTTTATGTACCGTCTTTGTCAAATGTAACCGAGCAACGGGGTGTTGCTTCTGAGCCATGTAGCGGCGCACATGGGGCAGCTCTTAATCTGTAAATGTGGGTGAGGTATGAAGACCCGTTTGTCCTCACCTATCGACACATTTCGGTTTGTAGGGACGCCGTACCGACTCTATTACAAGGCTAAGAAGAGATACCTTCGCTGCTCGGTTACTTTTGACAAAGGGGGTACGCCACTGAAATCCTCACAGCATAGATAATGTACCACACAACAGACTTAAGCCCTGCTACGCTGGTAGGCGTCAACCTTACTTCTTGGAGGTCCTCTGGTACATGGGACGGGTGCACTACCGATTGATCTACTCATCCAAAGGGGGGGGAAGTCGAAATATTTAACGTCAGACCGGTGCTCTATGGTCATTATATAGTTCCTGTATACCTGAGTTAAACATATTTTTTTTCCAACGCACCTATCTCGCTTGTATTGGCCGAACGCGATCCCATGGCACCAAATGATGGATTTTGATGCTGTCTTGTGTCTCGCACATTTTCCGCGCTTTAAGCTTCCCCTTTTCCTTTCACAATCGGAGCTGCTGCACAACGCTTCCTGAAGGCGAATATTCTTTTCCGCCAAGCCAGCCGTACGTTCGTGGGTGACGTAGGCCTAGATAGGCCTAGTTCTCAGCGTTGCACCACTGTGTGCAGTACACGTGGCCCCAGAGCTTTAAGTACCCTCACAGGCTGCTGTCGGAATCTCGCAGGTTTGGCAGCGGCAAAAGAGTATCGATCCTTCACCTTCCCACGCCGCAGCTGGCTGTATGTTTGTAAAGGAGGTCACGGGCAGTCGCTTAGAAGGCAAATGGGATTTATGCCAGAGGCTGCGCACCAGATCCATACAGCTTAACGCTTCTTCGCAAAATGACCCTCCAAGAGCTCGTGCATTTCCAGAAGGACGTACACTACGGCTGAGCTGAACTGTCGTTCAGTACATGTACGCGAATAACACAATGTTGAAAAAGGCGCCGCCCAGTCTCAGCAGCGAAGAATACGTATCCGTGATACTCAGCAGCATTCACGAAGATACGTGGGCAACTCCGCTGGCTGTCCGGAACTGTCATTCCGTGCTAGAGCTCATCGATCAAGCAATGAGCCTCGAAAGCTGCAGGCAGCTGCATAGTGCTACCAGAAACTGAAGGAAAGCACCTTAGTGGGCCCATTCACACGGACGCCAGCTGAAGTCATCTGACAACACCGTGGCAAGAACAGTTGAACCCAAGGCCTTCAAAGGACAGATACCAATAGAGAGAACGCCGGTGCTTTAGCTGTTCTGAAACGGGACAACTATCACGAGAATGCTCGCGACCGTAGAGCCAAGCAACTCTCGGAGCAGAAAAGAAGAAAATGAGAAGACAGAAACAAAGCCTAGACAGGAACGCGAGCTGTTTCGTGTGAACACATGGGCACACGCTTCCAGTCTTAACTGTCTATATTAATGAGAACGCACCAGGGATTCGAATATGTCTACAGCGTAGACCCCAAAGTGCTGCCCTCTGATGAGTAGAAATTTGCCTGTATAAGAATGGAGCGATTCACCATATTGGGCCGATAGCTCGTGCCTTAATGGAAGGCCTGCCTGTCAGTGAATGCGGGCGAGGCAGTCTGCCTGAATTTCTTGTTCTACCCCTTCTACCTACGATCCCATAGGAGAGTCAGAGTCTCTCAATCCCCAAACTGCATGTGGCACAGGCATCTGCATGAAAATAGTGATGGGTAGTAGAAGCCCACGTGAACACCAAAAATCGGATCTAGTCTGCTAACAACTACGTGAATGGGCAGAAATGGAAAGCTCAGAATGTTCAGAGAAGTGACATTCTGCTGAAAGATAATGTTGACAGAAAGGGACCCAAGTCTTAAGTAACTTCGTACTTCAGAAGTGTCATGATTTTACAGGGCATATGGATGCAAAGCGCACTCTGAGTCATATGCAGAGAAGCTACTGGTGGTCGTGGATGCAACGCCAAGTCATAACTACGTCATGTCTTGTGATACAGTCAAGCGGGTTAACCGGAGAAGCGCAGCTGCGGAGGGGTGTCGGCCGCCTAGAGATATACCAGTACTTCCAAACACTGTACTACCATTCGATCACTTCAGTCTGGTGGAAGAAAATGAAGGTTACCAGCACGTATCGTGTGCATAGACCATACCACATGCAATGTAGATACCGTCGCTGTGCCTTCTACCGCTAGAACCAACTATATGGACAACATCTTGAACAGATGGATACTAAGAAGTTGATCGTGACAGATCAAGCCAGATGGTTCATCAAGACCGCAGTCATGCATCACCGTCTTGGCGTCGGCCATATGACAACGTTACCACACTGGTCAAAGGCCATTGGCTTGGGAGAGCAAGTAGTCGGAGTGTTCAAGAGCATACTGTAAAAATTTTCGACATACCCTTCGACTGGTACAAGAAGCTACAAGAAGCTGCACTTGCGGTAAACGTCTAGAAGCGCAAGTCGACAAAGTACATACCAATCGAGCCCAGGCATGGCTACACTCCTCGGTTTCTTCGACAACTTCACCTGTCAAATGCAGAAAAAGACATGGGTGAAGTTTCGCGACTCCGCGAGTAAGTCAAAACCGAAGCCGAGCGAGGGAGAACCTGGAGGAGAGTCAGAAGGCTGCTAAGGAACGTTGTGAGGGAAAACGGAAGACGCCTACTTCCAGATCGGAGGTATCATTTACTGCACGACGGGCTCCCGATCATCAACCCTCGACCCCCCTGTTCGATGGACCTTTTGAAATATCTGCATTTTTGGGCGAGAACATACTGAACATCAAGCCCATACGTCGGACATGGCACACAGAGAAAGGGCGGTCAACGTAGAGCAACCGAGGAGACACACCTATAAAGAAGCCAGAGTCTCCGTACTGTCAGACTTTCATTGGACGACTCCTTGTACACAGCAACGCTGACGACGACAGCGAAAGTTCAGAGCCACGTGACCATCTCCGTCCTAGCATGAACCATGAGTCTTCTGACAGTGATGGGACAGCATCCGAAGTCATATGAGGACAAGACGCTCCATAGCAAAGCGACCATGTTCCGCACGAACGCGCCGTATCCCTGCAGAGCCCCAGAACTTCGTGATCTGAGGACAGATCATTATTGGTGAGGGGCGTGTGAGTGTGAGCTCGTGTCCAGGAGCAGCGCACGTGCGAGCGTGAAGAGAGCGACGAAGATGTACACATGGCAGTGAGCATGACTCGTGTTCCATTCTCCATCTTGTCTTTCACTCGTCTACTCCCATCTCTAATAATAGCATCACCAGCGTTCCAGAGCTCTGGAAGGAGACATAAATCTCTTATTCACCTCTACAATGCTTTCAATTTTCAGATAATCCAGAGCGCCCTTTTCCATTCCTTTGGAAAGAAGCTCCTTGTACCGCACACTTTTTACAGAAGGCTTTACACGAACTGAAAGGCATTTAATGGCTTCATACAGTTCTCGACACTTCAATGTTTTAGTATTTAGGCCAGCTAGCTTAGTACACCATTAGTAGCAAACAGCACTTATAAAATGGGGCATAAAAGAGATCCCTCTGCTCACCTCTGCTCAGTCACAATGCTTTTTTTTTCAGTGTGTGTTAGTGTTTCTTCATTATGTGTTAGTGGTTTTCGCGCTGCAGTTATATTATAAGAACGTATCCAACTTGCCCGAAAGTTTGTTTTACTGAAGTCACTGTGCATCGCTCCACATGCACAACAGTGCTCGGTTAGTGCGTGTATTCTCCATTCTCTGCCCTGCTCTGCAAACGCTCTCATCTGTGAAGAGCTGTTTCTAGCCCTATAAATATGTCGAATTTGGGCGAGACTGCGTAGGTATACCTTGAGGTCATAGTTGCGGGCTATAATGAGGGAGTACGCCTTGGCAGAGATTGCCTTTGCCAGTGAATCCTCAAAAGGGCACGCCTTGTCACGCTCGGGCAGAACGAGAAAGACGTGCTTGGCGGACGCACTCTCCAAGTCCTGCTCGCAGCTCTGGTTTGCGTACCGGAACTCAACGCTTCGGAACACCTGTGCGCAAGAATATCAAGGATTAGAGGAGTTGTACCAAGGAAGCACTTCGATAGTCTTACCTATCAACAGCCAGTAGTCATCGTTAAACGAGCAGTCGTAGCGGAGCTACTGAGGTCTCTCTACCCGAGTCAACTGCTTTAGCTTGATCTCAAGGCACCCATAAAAACACAACAAAGTTAGACAGCGATGGAAGCATCACACAGTGAACCTCAAGTTGTCTGGGCTGCTGAACCTTGAAATGAAATATGCGTTGAGGTGCACTGTGGGTCTATTTGAGGCCTCATAAAGTCCAAGACGTGCTTCAGAATCAGTGCTTAGACTCCTGAACGGTAATATTATATTTTGAATTTGCGACGTGGCCACAGTGATATTACTGAGTAGAAACGTCTTTTTTTAAGGTGATGCGTGGTACGAGGTACAATCCGGACAAGTATTGCTATTTATCAGCGGTTTACCACTTCCGGATACCACTCACTGTGGCATTAGCTTATGTATTGCATTCAATGCATCAGTAGGAACATAAAAGTTTTGTGTAGGAAAAGAGAAAACGAGGGTCATATGTCATATGAAGATGCCTTTACTGCGTAAGCGATGCTAGCGTCGCAATGCGAAACTAGCGGCGTCTATCTGCATGCCCGGAGAGTGAAGGTTCCACTGGTCAAAAGCACCGCACACACCATTCTTCTAGATACGGGCTGCCCATCACCCAAAGTCACCCTCGATCCCCCACTCCAAACCCCTCACACTTCAAAGAAGCCACCCACCCCCCACCCAACTTATTCTACTCGCCATAAGCGCCATCCACCACCTTTCCACCGACCTCGGCTCTCCCCAAGGCTTCCATCCACAGAAATCCAAAGAGCAGCGGGCCGAAAAACCGCTAATGGAAGAGAATTCAAAGACACGGTGGAAGAACCGGCTGTTCTTCAGAAGCACGGCACACCATCCACCTGCTCAGCTCAATCTCTACGCATAGGGCTGCCCACTCACTCACAGTATACCTCCACCGTCTAGAACCGCCACTCACCGCCCACCCACAAATTCACCTTCGTTCATCTGCAAACTCCAGAAACATTGTCGTGTGTGTAAAGCCCAGGCTTAGAACAAGAACATTGACAAAAGTAAAAACATAAAAATAATTATCCAGGGTAATCAAGCTGCTTTTGTAGAAATGTTGCTTCAGATGTCTGATTCTCCCGTCATGATGTTACTTAATCTTGAGCATTTGTGTCTTCTCAGCACGCAACTACTTTGCA
This sequence comes from Amblyomma americanum, assembly GCA_030143305.2. Taxonomy (NCBI): domain Eukaryota; kingdom Metazoa; phylum Arthropoda; class Arachnida; order Ixodida; family Ixodidae; genus Amblyomma; species Amblyomma americanum. The sequence continues at coordinate 170,699 of JARKHS020011280.1, read as the reverse complement.
GCTTGCCTGAGTCACAAGTCACACGCAGGAGCTCATTTTTAATATTCGCAATAGCCCTAGGGCTTCTTCCCTTGAAGAGGATAAACTGCATCTAGTGGGCACGCGTCGACGTTTGCTTTTAAATGGAATTTGTTTGCAGCATTGTGCAATGCTCAAGTGGGTTCCTGGCTGAACCAGAATGCATACCTCGGCACAAAAAAAAAAGGATGAGGCACTACTCGGTCTATTAAACAGAACCGCCGCCTAATTAGCCTGAAGAAGCGTTTTTCACTACACAGATCAGACGTGTAAGGAAGCTTGCTTTACTCAAAGTTAGAAACGTTTCCACAATGCCTTACAACTTCCAGTGGGCAAAGCTTCCGTTCTGCACGAAACACCAGTGCGAGAACTTCGAAATTTTATAGAAAACGCTTACCCAGTTTCATAAGTTTAATAATGCACTCACTTCTTCCTCCTTATTGTGTCGTGGCAGCCTGAATCTCGTCGACAGGAAGCAGCAGTAGGGCGACACGGTGCCATAAGCGCCACGATATAGCAGTATCCCGTACGCTGGAAAGCCGAAGTTCTGAAAAGAAAACAGCGTTGTCACTGATGCACCCCGCTAAGCTGACCTGTTTGGCACGAGTTACGACAGCTTATCCGCGAGCGGTGCATTCTACAGTTGCGCACTGAAGCTCAGAGCATTTCTTAGCTTGAATCAACGCGGGAAGCTTGTAGCAATTGCAGCCGTTTGCGTTTTCGCAAATAGCGTCCTCGCCTCTCTTGCCGGTCTGCGCTTTTACAGCGACAGCTGGTAAGCGCCCGTTTCTAGGTTTGGCGTCATAAATGTATGCCGTAGTCTGTCGTAGTTATGGCGTAACCGGCTGCGCGTGGCGATACATCCGTGCTGATGCCAATTCACCTTTTCTCGTAGTGACGGTGCCAGACCGGTTGCTGCTGAATCCTGGCGGGCGCAACGCTCTCTGTGGTGTGATCCGGATCAATACAGACCCCTGCTTCGTACTGACCGCTTGTGACTTTCTAAGCCACGCAACTTAGGTAGCCGTGACCGTAATCGCTTGCACCAAATTCGCTTGGATGTTGCTTACAGAAAATAATTTCTTCATAAATTGATGCATCCAGCAGCCCTCTGTGCCCGACATGTGATGTGCGCGAAGATCTCGAACACTTGGTTTGGTGCTGCCAGAATTTTAACATTACAAAGTACTTCAGGACTCCACCAGGACCACGTCCTGTGCCTGGAGCATGTCCTTGGACCCTGGTGTGCTGCGGTATCCGCTGCGCGTGAGACAAAAGCCCTACTAGCTTATCCTAGGGTTATGGGTTTGAGAAACATCGTTTCAAGATCATTCCCTATTCACCCTCTTCCCTCACCCTCATCTGGAGTAGCATGCCAAGTTAGCTATCAGGCACACCTCTCCTGTAATAATTAAAATGTCTCTCTCTCTCTTCGCCGCCACACTTCAGCCGCAGCAGACCACCAGAAGCCTGACCGCACCGGAAGTCCTCATGGTCACCAATCTTGACCTCGTCATTTCCTTGACTATGAACATTATGAAAGAATAAAGCGCTAAAGAAGCTGAACAGAATAGAACAGACACGCACGAATGCTCTTCTGCCCTGTTTCTTTAGCGCTGTGTTCCTTCATGATGTCCATTCACCAACTCGCCCAATAACGTCCCGTAATGCTCGTCCTGGATATCTTTTATGCACCTGCAATCCACGTGCACTCAACACTGCTAGTGAGGCTCCCGCTACGCGGTGGGCTAGAGCCAGCGGAAAAATCGCACCTCGTGCAAGCCTTCGGACTGCACCCGATGACGACCAAGCAGGCGCTATAGTGCAAGCAGCGCAGGCGGCGCAACAACGCGTGTCAGTTCCAAACCAAACTGTGCCGAAGCTGGTTCTTCTCGCCTAGCTGAAAAGTCTCATCAGTTCGACTGATTGATCAGCCACCCCCAAATGAAAATGTACAATGTTGGAAAACCCGCGAAAACCTTCTTGAACTGGCTCCACTTGAGGGTGAGCTGCTGACCTGTGCTCTTGATTCAGACTTGCGTGCCTTCGCGCTGCTTAAACAAAAACGTGTCTATAGGCACGGCCCGATGCGCGATCGCCCGCTTGTGGAGCCAGCTGCGCCTGCGCCGAGCAGGGGCAAGTCAGAACCTATAGCTGTCAGGAATCAGAACAGTTTTAAGCAGTCCTTAAGTAATGCGCATGTATCGACGCTACCCTGCCTTCCACTTACGGTATCACTCCGGGCCGCCACTGCCGTTGCTATGCTCTGCAACGCAGTCCCGAGCAGCAGCCACTGCCGCATCCAGGCGGATGCCGCGGCATCGGGACTCCGCCTGCGAACGGCCATCGACCAGCGAGATGGGTGCCAGAAACCAGTCACGCCGCTGCGCAGCTTGATGGAGGCCGCAGGCAGACACGGTGGTCAGCCAATGTCCCGCTTTCCCCTCATCTTCTTCTTGTTCTGTAGTGCCTTTGCACTCGTTCGCACATCGTCCTATGCCCACTTTAGAACAAAGGCCTCACGCATATCTTTCCAGTGAACCCTTTCCTGTGTCAGCTTCGGCAGTCTTATTCACGCAAACTTCCTGCTAGCGTAGAGAAACGCAAAGAAGTGTGCAGCAAATGTACGTGTAACCTGCTGCCTGCCAAGTGAGTCAGGAGGCAGGCGCAGGCTTCAGAGAACGACTTGCTTTTTTCCGACATGAGGGCACTAATGACATCGCATTAAAAAATTTAATGCTTAGATTACCGTCTTCAATAGGTTTATGTGTTCGAAGAAAATTAAGGCTGCAAACTGCAGATCACTTCACCACCTTCGTGACGCAACTGCGGCATGTGTCTGCAGGGCACTGCCGAAGGCACGAGGGTCGCCATGGGCGTGCTCTAGGAGGAATAGTGCAAGAGAGAAGAGGTGGACGAAAGAAGCAACACACACACAAGTGCCAACATCAACTTATAAGGCCCAGAGTATTTTGTAGCCATGAGTTTGTAACGAATCTCTGGCCACAAAGGGGCCTTCAACCGCAAATACTCCCAGGTTGCTTTGCTAGTACTGCGCGATACAGTTCTGCCGCGTCCCTACTTATGTGACAATACGTAAATGGCAGTCGACCTTGTGTGTTTCCGGTCACAAAATCACTTCCGAAAAATTGGAGTTGCTAGACTCGATGCTCTGCAACAATCGATCGAGCTTCAGGCGCTTGCAAAGCCTTTTTGCTTTACACTTCTTTGGTAAGTGATACGCAAGTACAGCCCACCAAATCTTTAGCTAGAGTGCGTGAAGGCAGTGTTTTCTGTGCTTCTGCAGCTTATGACGGAGCAACCTTGCGAAGACATCAAATCTAAGCACAGGCTCACTAACCCCGAGCTTAATATTTGCTTCGTTTGCTTCGTCGCAAATCGCAGGAGCGCAGAAAAAGCAACCGTCGCGCTCGCCAGCTGAAGATTTGGCCGGTTGTACGTCGGATGAAAACTGACGCTAACCCACTGGACGCTTTGTGCGAGTACAGATCTAAAGGTAAAACTGCAAACACACTTGTCGCATGTCGCACCAGCTTGCCCGAACCTTTACGCTGCTCAGTCACATGGGTGGGGTGAGCGACGGAGCCGTAGAGTTTCCAAAGGGCTGGTTTAAAGGTTCCCTGTCCTCGTCCAAAACAAGCTGTGACAGATTGGGGAAGGCATCGAGCTTACCCAAACCGACAAGCACCAGATCTGCGATTTTCTCGCCGCGCCATGAACGAGATTCAGAGCGCTGTCCGCGTCGAGGCTCAGCGTAGTCGCCAATGCTAAATCGCAGAGCGAACTCCCCGTCCGTGTGGCAGCTGTCACTAAAGCACGTGTGTGAGGGATTAAAAGCGGTGCATTCGTCAAATATACCCTATGAAGTCTTCTACGTCGTGCATATTTTTGAAGTTTATTCCTCTGAGGGCAAGAAAGAGGTTATCTTGATCTCGGCGCAAAATATAAGGTGATAAAAGAGCAGTGTACAAATGGATGTAAATGTTTGGCAGAGATATCTGCACTTCTAAACGCTTTCAGACGACGTAGATATTTCATACTGAGTAGCATACTTGCTGTAAATCTTTCATCTATGTAAGCAAGAGATTCCAAGAAAACCACTGGTTATCAATTTTAATTACACAGTGCGTTTCGTTGTTCAATTTCTGCAACTCATGGCCAATAAACGCTGTTGTCCGGCTGCTTCATCGCCAAGCAAGAAATGCCTGTGCACTGCAGCTTGCACGGATAGAATTTCGCTGGGGTTCCCGTTTTCACCAGGTTATACATTTTAAACAATACTTCATAATGTCTTCAACAATGCCTCATTTTTTTTTCTCAGACGCATGCTTGCGATTGTAGACAAGTTGAATGAGGTTGCCTACAAAATAGATTCCCGACTTTCCCATGGTGAACAACTTAGGAAAGTTTACCTCATGAGACCGAGAATATCCTAGAACGACAACGTAAAGGGACGGTCGGCATCTATTGCGAACGTACCACGAATTACCATGAGTGGTCTCCGCCCAGCTGCAGTGCGAGTAAGCTCTCGCCTCCAGTCCAGCCGTAGAGCTACCGGAATATTTTGCAGAACGCACAAGCTCCCGTGTTTTATACGTAGGCTGGTTGTGGCACTGGCAGACATTTCACGACAGTCCTGAGCTCAATAGTTTCTTAGAGGCTGCACATTCGTATTTCCAAAAGAAGGCACACTTCGAGCTGATCCTTGCTGAGATAAACGAAAAAACAAACAGAAGCAATGCACTTTCTGCGAGCTTGGCGTCACTTGTTGTATATAGCATCCCTGATGTTAGACACATTGTTCTAACACTTTCGCACACGGCTTGTTTTGTGACGGTAGCATGTATTTCGACGCACCACAAGCAAGAGACGTTGTCCTTCTCATTTAGTAATCCCTGTTTTACAGATCTATTTTATAGCACATTCTTTCAATATCCGGCTTTCTTTTCTGAGCGCACACACAAAAAAGAATGGCACTGCTCTCCCTTCTCGGTGAGCTTTGAGCGCTGTTGACGCAAGAGAACGACTGTTGCGGAACAACGCCCTCAAGCAGCACAACGGCTCAGTTCCATTTTGTGTTGTAGGCCTTCTGCGAAACCGGAAGGGGTATAGCCAGCCACGGAATCACTGGCGTGCTGACGTAGAGCAAGCCTCGGCTCCGCATCATCTGGAATTGTTCGCTGGATGAGACGCAAACGTCCAAACGTGGACTGAGCAGGCCCTCTTTGGGAACCTGCGATGTGGCGGACAGTGTGAACGACAAAAGTCAAGTTCAGTGGCCGGCGAGAAACGGGACATTACTTCAACTCTCCTAGGCCTAGAACCACATATTTTCTTGCCGAACTCAAAACCACTAGTACACAAAAATAAAACGGCACACACCAGCGGTGGCAAAACCACTTTCCAGAGCGCTCTTCCAGTGTAAGAGTAGAACAGTTTATTTCAGGCCAGCGCTAAGGTCCACAGAGAAAGACCGCCTGCTCCTCTAAGGCCCATTGTTCTTATGCCGAGCTCGTGGGAAGCGAAGCACTTCAGGAAGGAGGAGGAGGGTAAGGAAAATAAAAGAAATAAGGCCAGTGAGACATGGGTGCTGTATATAATGCGCTCTGCTTCTCCCCTGATCTCCCGACAGTTGGGGCAGTGAGGTGTGTCACGCCATCCGAAGTTAGAGAATTAGTGGGCTAAGGAGGCTGTTTGAACTCTGCGAAGGACGTGTTCAGTGACGGGTGGGTTTGGGGTAAGATTGTGCGGTTTTCTCTAATATTCTCGTAGTGTTCAGCTATTTTCTCTTTGTATTTTGTGGCGTCTTCCGCTGACGTTAGATTTGGCGCAAAGCGCACGCAGGCAGCGATCTGACAGATCTGTCCTTCAGTTTCGATGGCCGCCTTACCATCGGCTGTGGCGCCGTCACACTGCTTCTAGCAGGGTTCGTCAGAGGCGCTTTTAATGCCTCTTTCAAGGATTTATTGCTGGCACTCTGTGACTGGGTGGTTGAAGAATACCCGCGAAATGAAACAGGATCTACGGCAGACCCACAGGCACACACGCCAAAAGTGGTCGCATTTGGGACGAAGCAGAACGTGAGGGCCACCAGAGACCAACTCTTTCGACACGATACGCGCCAGCGATAAATACCCGATTTAAGCATTAAAAGCTCCCCTGGTGGACACTAATGGAAGGAGCGCGGATTCGCCCGCGCCGGCGATAAGGCGAGCATGACAGCTGCAAGATGGCGCTGCTGGACCCGGGCTGCCTGCATGCGCTTCCATTTCTAGAGCGCGCATAGAAGTTTATCAACCACTTGCGTGCTCCGTTTTACTTTAGTGCACCTGCACTTCAGCCATGATAGAGTCAGTTCAGTGGCTGATGATCCCTAGGCCACAGCTGATTTATTGCCTCAAAGAAAAAACACGCCAGGATTTCTTATCAATTTTTAACGGAATAGAGTTAAGGCTCCCGTTCACCGGAGAGCCATGCTGCACCGGTGGGGTGCCAGATAATGAGGATTGGTCAGAAAGGTAGTGAAGCCTCTCGTTGAGCGACGGATTTGAAAAGTGATCAAGACATCACACGAACTGCGAGTACAAGGTCGCAACATGGCTGAAACATCACTATGACACACAATAATGTAAAGCAAATTAGTTGCACTGAAATGAAATCTGTGGCCAGATAGAAATCGAACCCGTGCCTTCTGGATCACGAGTCAGACTCACTACCCCTAGGCTTTCGAGGAGCTTTCGTTCCATTTTGTTAAAGGCCTTGTGTGTCTTGCGGTAAATAAGAAAAAAATAAAAATGAAAATAAAATAAAGAACCGTCCTCGTATATGCGAAGTGATGTACTAAGAGGACTACCGGCCTCTTTGCATAGCTATTTTTATTGAAGCGTCGTCCCGTCTTTTGCTTAGAATTTTTTTTATTAACTCGATGCACGCTAAGTGCGTTCTTAAAAGTTTAAGCTATACTAATCTTTTATCGTTTAGTAGTGATCATCACAGTCCATTTCTTGACAGATCTTTTTGCAAACGATGTAAGCACCAGACTTACAAACTCCCCGTTCCAGAAATTCCTGAGGTCCCCGCGGCACCACGCGAGCAATATGACGGGAATCAGCACTGCGGGGACCAGATACAGCAGCGCAGGCTGACCGCGGTCCATCATGTGGCCGATGTGGAAAGTCAGCACCAGTCCTGCGCCGTAGCCTGCGCGTATTCGTAAGGCAATTAATTCAGTCAACAGACGAGGCGCATGAGGCACTACTCCTTCAGAAACGCTGATATGCAACTCACATGTAAAGGGTCGTGAAATTTAACACTTGGAGGAGAGCGCTCTTTCTTTTTACAGCTCGCTTTTCCTTGCACCACACCTGCGGGGCTTTCAGCGCAGAAGACTTTGCGTTCCTTGATCGTAAAACGTTCGTCGCCATACAGAATTCCTCACCATGAGTTCCAGCGGGCAATGCGTGAAGCGTATAGCGCGTAAGCCAGTGTCCCATTGATCATTTGGAGCAGCTCATTTTCTCGTAAAACAGCTCGACTACTTCGTGCACCTTCAGGCACCTCACGCACTTCATCATGCATGTCTAATGCACCGCGTTATGAAGGCGGTTTCAAGGGAGTTATTTCCTGATTACTAAGTAGCTGTCGCTTTTGGTCAATTTTAGCAAATATCTGCAAGTTTTCTTTTTGAGAAATCAGCCCAGTCGTCTATATAAAAATTATCTTCAGTGCATTGTTCCGTTTAATCATGGTTATCACATATGATACGAGTTTTGCTTTCTAGTAATTTTCACGGCTGGTGAGGTCGGAAGTAGCTACTGAAGGTCCGTCCACTTCTAGTCTAAGAGTTTCTTTCAAACGCAACGACATTTGCGGTCAGTTGGGCTAGGCTGAAGGCAATAAAGGAAGCCTGAAAAGGTAGCCTAGTGCTACTCACAAAGAATGGCTTTGTGTTTCAAAAAAATTGATAGACTAGAGGTGAGCGAACCTTAGAGATGTTCTAAAGTTACCTAAAAAAAACTCGCGCCAAGGCTAATGAGAACTCGCTTGTAAGAAACTTACAAGCAATAGCAAGCAGGAAGTACCAGGGCCTTCTCTTGACGATGGAATCATACGAGTGGCAGTAGGCAACAGCCATTCCTAATAGGAGCAAGAGAAGTGGCGTAATATAAATTGTTATTGGAACACGCTGGCAACGTGTCTTGATGGCACAAAGAGTCCTACAAGGCGCAAGCATATTGAAAAATGCAAAGCAAATAGAGCAAACTTGTTTTAACGCCTACCTATGTATTACAGTTACTGTACTTGCCCAGACACAATCGCCGCGAAAATAACGAAAAGATTGGGACGTCATACTGCAGCACTAAGATTCCAGCAACACAGACAGTGCAGTCGGTTTTATAGAGTGAAATGAATAAAGTAAATGCTCAGTTTTGTTTTTAGTACCGAATAACTCAAGGCACTCTGATAACTGACGGCTATGGAACTGACAGGTCGAAGTAAGAAACCCTACAGGAAGATCAACAAGAACTGTTTCACGCACGCTCAGCCCTGTTAAATGCTCGTTTTTGCATATGAAAGAGCTTCCTATCAGAACTTCTGGAAGCTTATTCCAGCATATGAAAACGCGCATATGGTGCGTTCAAATGAAGAAGGTTTGGAAATAAATGTCACTACGAGCGCAGTGCTAGCGTCGCTACAGAAGCGTCTACATGAACGGCTTCTATGCAGAGATTCCTTTCCAAGAACATAATGATGCAGCTGATTTTTTTTTGTCTGAAGCCGGCAAAATTCCCCCCAAAGCGATTTACTTCCATCTGTTAAGTGTGCATATGGTATTCATGCTACTTGGATCTGATATTTTCACCTTTCAGGAATTTATCTTCGACGATTCACCCCAAGAAAAAGATTTACGTCGCAACTGCCAGAGCAAATGATTTTTTTTATTTATTTATTTATTCATACTGCCGGCACAAGCCAAGGCAGGAGTTGCAGTTTTACAAAGTACACATCTTGTTAGAACATTTGCATGTAAAATACAATCAAAACAGAAAAAGAAACTCTGAACATTAGGAATTTTTGCACGTCACTGACGGCAGGAAAAAAAAAGAAAATATTTGAATAGCGCACAAAAAACGTCAACCGCTGTGGTGCAATGTGAAGAACAAAAGGCGCGTGACCGTAATAGCAAAGTACAACAATTGTAATTAGGAGTAGGTCCGACTGGCAAGAGTTAAATAAAAGAAAACAGAGAGCTATGTACATAGATCACTTAGAGGGTGACAGGTGACAAGGCTAGTATACAATACATATGTATATATAGGGGAGCGGGTAGTTGTCGCATTCTAAAGCCTACATATGACCTTCATTATGACTTACATATGAATTGCTCAGATATGAATTTATAGGTATTTGCAACACATCTGCATTTTTATGATTGTATATGCATATACCTCTATATATGGACATCTACAATGTATAAACATACAGGGATTCGAGCACATATGACCATATTTGCATAATATTTATGTTTACTCCGTATATATGACCTTGTCCCAAATATGGACATGCAGGGAACTGGGCAGATCCCACCACTTATGGACTTGCAAATTCATCACCAAATTCAATGTACAAAAGTAAAGCATAGGTGATGGATCTGAATGAGGCTACTTATTTCGACGAGTTGATTTCTCATGACGACATATATATCGCTCTTAACAAAACAACGAAACAAATAGGACACCGCACGAGCCTGTGGTGTCCTCTTCATTTCGCCTTTGTGTTACGACAGCTACATTTTTCGTCGTGGTAGCGCAAGTGCGTACTCTTAAAACTACGTTGAGGCCAGGCTAAATATCCTGTAATGGACTGAAAATATTCAAAGCCGTGAGTTTCACAAAACGCAACAAAATGGACACTAGCTCTGGCTCTGCTGAAGAGCACCGCAAGACGTTCTTTCGTCCACCGCACATTGCTAGGCTACTGTTCTCTTGAGCCACGCTCAGTTACTTATTTGCAGCAGCAACATTAAAAAGATCATATACGGGCAGTCACCTGGAACGGCGATGTCTCCATAGCCCAGAATCAAAGCACTCGCGCTGCAGGCGATCGCATCGCCAGAGAAGAACAGCGGCACCCGCATGAGAACGGGCAAATCTTCCACGCCTTTCGCGACGCTTTCCATCACGCTCACGTCTTTCTGCACAACGTAAAAAACTGCACACTGAAGTGACACGGAACGTGTAGTTGCGCCAGTGCGCCAAATACGTTTTAGCACAGGGAACTTGCATCTCGGATAAATTGTACCAGCAGTTTAAAAAAGTTGTAATGAAATGAATACCAGCCTATTCATTTCCCAGCCGCGGCGGCTGCGTTTTTATGGAGGAAAAACGCTAAGGCGCCCGTGTGCTGTGCGATGTCAGTGCACGTTAAAGATACCCAGGTGGTAGAAATTATTCCGGAGCCCTCCTCTACGGCACCTCTTTCTTCCTTTCTTCTTTCACTCCCTCCTTTATCCCTTCCCTCACGGCGCGGTTCAGGTGTCAAACGATATACGAGACAGATACTGCGCCATTTCCTTTCCCCAAAAACCAATTATTATTATTATTATTATTCCCAGCAATCACCAACAAGGTGTTTCAACAGACACAAAGTACCAGGCGCTGGCAGTCCCCTCTCTAGATTAGTCTGGCTCTCTTTCACATACATCTTTAACATGTCATTTAATTCAGGCGAGTTTTCAGACATAACTAGTGTATTTTTTCTTTTCCTGCTTTTAACGCTACCTACACACCTAATTTAATTCTTTTTCGCTCAAAAAATGTTCTAATATGTGTAAAGAAGGAGGTTAGGACCGCTGAGTGCTGCAGTGCATTGTCGCCATCACTGGTCGCCAGGGCGCGAGTCTAGCGCTGAAGCTGCCGCCTCCGGCTGGCTGTTCTGTCCCGCTGCGCCCGCCGTGACCGTTCAGTAAATCCTACCTCTATATCAAATGAGATAAAAGTAAAGCTGTCACACGTAAACAATTGGTAGTCAATAGTCGGCACAAATGCAGATATTCTCAGTGTACAAATAATTGCGAAAGACACAAAACTTTTAAAACGACGAATATATGCTTACCGAGAGTATAGATGTGACAAACACCATAAATATGTCGTAGAAGAATAGAAGAACAGATAACAATGTAATAATCTGCAAAAAATGAATGATAGAGTTCATTGCTCGGCGTTCAGGTCTTATCCACTTATGATTCGCGTCCCCACATGAACTCTCCCGCCTCGGTGATCTATGGGTGTCATGTCGGCAGAAATATTCATTTTGGGCCCCCTTAATGTAATTTCAGGAAGAACGAAAAGAAAAAAAAAAGTTGAGCGAGGTGGCCTGTAATAATTCTCTTTTTTTAAAATAAATATTATTATCATTCTCGCGTTTGAGAGAAGTCTATCGAGGGGATAGGTAGGACCTTTGTAAGAACAGGATTCTTCACTCCAGAGTACTGCCAGTACAAGTTAAAACGTCAAACCTATCGCAAGGCAGGTATACGTCTGAGTTTAAAAAAGTAATCCCGGCATACATTTAACTGCCAAGTTCGCCCAATATGAAGGAGCAGGCACCTCCAGGCGTGGCTTTTACGAGAAGAGGGTCACAGACCACTTCCTGCGGAACCTACGTTTCTGCCGATACACATGCCGAAGTCATTGTATAGCTTCTGGTACTCTAATTACTTAGATTATTTTGCTCACTACCTACAACTTTTACTAGAACTTCAGAACAGTGCTTAGTATACAGGTAATAATCCGGAGCTAGATTCAAGAAACATGGCATTTTTATCACAGACCTAAAACGTATACCCACAGAAAGACTGTACTACCAGCAACGAATGAAACGCGAACAACAAAACTGAGGTGGCAACACGGAAAAAAAACATATTAGCTCGTGGAGACGAAATGATAGCGAGGTTGATTAACACTCCAGGAGAGAATCCCTCACGCCTTGCAAGTTAAAATAACCTGAGCTAGTACTTAGCTTCCCCTGACTAGGACTTTCGTATTTTCTTGTTCGGATCGCAATTCTCTTGTTCGTGTTTTATTTCTTGCTGATAGTACATGCGACTTTATATACATATATTCTTTGCTAAACACAGGAAACAACGGTGTCGAAGATAAGAGAAGTTAAATTCAATCAAGCAAGAATGAAAAGTACATTTTGTCTCCAAAGAAAAGTATCCTTTGTTGTCGCACTTCGTCACCTTTTGCATGGCTCAATATTGTCTTAAAACATGCATTCTATGAGATTCTTACTGTTAGCATGAGCTACAGAAACATGCCTTAAAATTTGGTAGCTGCACGCATCGCAGGATGTTGACGGCGAAACTAGAGCCCAAGATGTTCTGCAAGATCCAGGCGTGGTGAGCTTTGCGGAAGGTGACCCACGTTAAGGGGATGGTGACGGCGCACCAAATAACTATGTGGTGTCGCACTTCCATGCTCCGTACAAAGCAGGGGAAGACCATGTTTGGCATCCTGCGGAAAAAAGAGCTCCTAAATCAGGCAACCCCGCGCTCATTGGGCCCCTCTGCAAAGACCGTCAAGTTAATTTCGTAGCACAGAGTACAGAAAAATTGTTATAGAGTAGCTGCTAAGAAACACATCGAATACGATCGTTCCACGGCAAGTGTAATGCTGTTTCTGTACGTTACTCACAGCACTACCGATAATCCTAAGAGAAACTTCAGGAATCTACTATCAGGGCAAACTAACTCAAGCAAGAGGGTTCAAGGGAGGATTTTATCTGCTTATGATCCACATTTTCCTCTAAGTTCGCCTTGTTACAATGAGTTACTCGCCTATTATTCTTTTATCTCTGCGAACTTCCTTTAGCTGACACATAATTATATTTAATAAGTTTTGGTTTTATAAATTTAATAAATAATTTGTGTACTGCTTGTTAAATTTAATACAATGCAAATTGCTATACGACAGCTTAGAAGACTCGCTGGAGGGTAGACCCGCCGTCTACCGTTGTATTCACACCCTGTGGGGGCGTGAACAGAGGGGACCGAATTGGCCGCGAGTAGCATTCGAATCCACGGCAGCGCGTATATATCAGCATCCCAGGCCGCTGCATTAGACCACTACGCCATCATCGCAGCCTTCCATCCTGCGTGTTGAAATGCCAATATCTCGCACTGTGCTTTGGATATTGTCTTTATCAAATTTCATTCGCTTCAAAACATGATGTGCAACGAAACGCCCAGCATCTTCATCAACTTACAACAGTGCCTCTCGTCCTGTGCTTGGGGTATCGTCGTCTTCATCAACATTCATCTTCGAAACGCAATGAGCAAAAAAGGCGGAGTGAAGAGAGATCTCACATGCACTGGGCTAAACGTAACAAGCGGGAGATTTAAACCACAACAGCAGGACCACATCAAACAACAAAGTGCATGTTATCGTATTTTCTCTCATCAGTTATATTGATCGTCCCTCTAATTGCTTTGAAGCGTTATTACGTATGAGTAACTAAAACGGTGCTTGCCTCATACTGGCGCAGGGTATTAGGAACGACAAGGAGTCGAAGATCACTATCAGGGAAATCACTGAGCCCAGAGTCATGCCGCCAATAAGGAAAACACCTGCACGAAACGTAAGAAAGGCATGAGTTATATCTAGTAAGGTCATGCTGGCATGCATAAGATTTCAAGCATTTAAGAGTTTCGCGAAGAGATTGTATAATCCAGCCTATTAGTGTCTAGTCTTAAAATGCGACTCCACATTAGTCGAAGGTCGGAGGACCTACGTCTTTCAGTAGACAGCTATGAATTAGATGCATATTCACGATTCATGGTCAAGCTAGGATATGTTCATGAAACCGATATCCGCGTCTGCCGTTTCACCTCTCTGGTAGTGACTTAAGAGAGATTTTGTAGTTGGCTACTTTGTTTTATGTTCTTATCTGACAGCTATTTACTTCGTAAGAAATTCGCTCTTTTTTATACTTCCGCAGTAAGGTTTTGAAAGGGAATTTTCATCGTTTATTTGAAGTAATTGCTTTGTGGCTTCTTCGTCTGCCTTCTAAGACTTCTCGTTTAACCTGAATATAGTTGCTCAGGACCGAACAAAAGCTTACCCTTGAACATTGGTGCTTACACATCTAAACTTCATAGTTCGTCAGTTGACAATAATATTGCTACCAACCAAGCGAACGGGGACGACGCGGACTAAGTTTTGCGAGCTTGGCGCGTGCTCGCTGGCCGGATCCATCACGGTGGCCTGTGCCTAGTGTTCCTGGTGTGCCTTGTGCTTGTGCCTTGTGTGGTCTGTATCTACGTGCTGCTACGGCCTCCTGTCCCGTAACAGTATCAAGGAATGGTCGAAAAGCTTACAAATCATGCCGCAGAGGCAGAAAATACAATGATGCGCCTTATCATGCTCGTAAACACGATGTCGGTACCGTTACAAACCTTGATTGCAAGGTAGCTATGTATTCGTGCTGTTCTTACGTGCAATCACAGCACGAGTGGCGGAATAGCTCTCGCGGTGTTTCGTATAACAGTACGCTGAAACGTTGCGGAGAAGGAGGTGCCGCTTACGCATCCTATTGAAAAAGTAGTAGAGGACGAGCAGGTCGACAGCGAGCATGAGCACGAACAAAGAGACGAGCTTGCAGTCAACGGGGCACTCGGAGAAGGTCATTTCCTCATCAAAAATATTGTCGGAGCTAGGAAAGTCGTCGGAATAGTTGTGTGCCCGTGATCGGACCCGGCTCCGAGCGTTCGCTGGCTCATTGCTCTTCGGCTTGGGCGCCGCGCCAGGCTGAGAGGTCGTTGCCTCTAGGCCTAGCGACGTGCTCGAGCGAGTCGCCCTCGCCACCGGCGCGGCGTCCAGGTCAGCGTCCTCGTTGCGGGGTTGCTCTTCTTTAGGCTTGGTGCGTCGGTGCTGAGTGATAAGGCTGCACCAGAGTCCAACAGGAAGATATGGCTTCACACTTACTACACGGGCTTAGAAGGTAATTTAGGCTCAGATTTGCGAAATTGGACGATACGGCGTAGCCCAACACAACGCAACTCCTTTCTAAAGGCTTAGCTAGCACAGATGCCTATCTAACGACATAACTGCATCGAAGGAGTCCCGACACGCATCATGATTGCTTTGTCCAGTTTTCAGGCAAAAGCGAGATTAGCATTTTTAAATGCAGAGATTTGGTTATGTTTAGTTGAGAACAAAATAACTTTACGGTTGAGAAAGAACCAAGCCTGTTTAAAGCAAACAAACCACTGAATATATATATTAACGTTTTACAATAACGGATAAATCATCTCTAATCCCCCTTAGGATTGCAAGCATTCATATTCCGAAATGCAAATAATAATTGTTCTGTGTTGATAGTAAGTATGTAACCTTCGTGCGCAGGATGCCAGATTCACATGTGATAGACATTATCAGCTCTAACCACCGTTCTCGCTTTGTTCCTTTCCGCATGTTCTTGTCTTGCAAATACTTTCTTAACTCAGCCCACAAGGCCTACTTGTGGTCCGCATTGCAACGCTCTATTACGCTCTCATGCTGTGCAGTGCGAATCTAGTGCTTCAAGCTCAGATACACTTCAGGCGTTCGCAGGAGTGTGGTGGCTGCACTGGGCGCTCTTCCAAAACCTTATTTACTAGTGCCGCGCACGTAATGAAATGAAAGGCGAACGATGCGCCTGCGCTAGCTTACAGCAGCTGCCTGGTGCTGCCCGACCAAAGAGCCCCTAGGGACACGGTCGCACAAGCCATGATCCAGATGAGCCACCAACCGATGGTTTCCTGCGCTTCTACAACGTACAGCTTAGCTGCTTCGCCTTCCGGGCTGCTAGTGTTCGCCGCAGGCGTCAGAAACGCTCGATCATAGTCCGGCTGTGGTCGAAATGCGAGGAAAAACGATTTAAGAAAGTACATCAAACCACATTTTGGACAACGTTATATGGCAAACGTCAGCCAAGAATAAAACAGTCGGAAAGACTGATACTTGGCGTATTTCTTATACGCTGAACATCACGCAGTGATTGCGGAGTAAGAGTTACGTAATTTTCTTCTTGGGTTACATTTCATGTAGGGAACTCGTGGCATTGTTAGCAAACTTGATTCAAGAGTTTCTTTTGAAACAATCCACGCGCTGTTTCAGCTCCGTATGCTACCAATATTCACAGGACTTCAGAAGATAATAGTCTGAACAAACCATATGTGACTGCCTTTCAATCCAGTTCACGCGAAGAAATCACAGTTTCAGAAGTTTATTATTTGACCAAACCGTACGAGACTACCTTTCGACCAAATCGATGTGAAGAAATTGTTGATATCACCGCACTGCGTGCATGAATTGTCTTCTATTAGCTAAACGTCTAGAAAGATGGGAACTAGTCTTTAATATCGAATTACCAAAAAGTGTGCCCTCTTCAATACGACGGTGGCATCGCTTAGTTTGTGTAAGCGCTAGAAGTATTACGATCCAGCTGCTTTGCGTAGTTTATTTCCTCTTGAGTGTGAGTTGCAGTTTGAGAATTTTTACGATAGCATCATTAGCTTCGTATAAAAGTCACAAGAACGGCCTGAAATCTAATTTATTACGCAACCAGGGAACTATCAATGTCTTTTTCAGAACTTTGTTGTGGAAACATTAACCAATGGCTGGTTTTAAATTACTTCACATATGAAACTTGCGGTTTGCAAAGCTCAAGATGTGACAGAGCTGCTGCAAAAAATTCAAACTGTTTATGGGCACTCGTTTCCACTAATTAACGGCCATACCTTGAACGCTTGAAGCGTGCTGATGCCTAAGACGCCAACCGTAACATCCTGTACAGGCACCACGCCATTCTCTCCCACTTGGAAGTAGTTCTTGTGGAGCTGCGTCAAGGAGAACCAACCGAAACAGAACAGGTGTCGAAAAGCGGAAAGACAGGGGAGACACGAAGGCGACGAGGTTTTTCTTTTTAACACTGAGTAAGTTGCATGCTTGGTCACACAAGGTGTCTGTATACGTCACTCAAATGCTGACAACATATAATAATGAGTGCATGCCAAAGTCTGAAGCCTTGCTACGCTGGTAGATGTCAGCTCTTCTTCTTCCACTTCCTCTGGTGCAGGAGACGCGTATGACTGAACTACTAATGCAAAGCGCGGAATAATTGAAAGACTTAAGACTAGACCTGCTTCCTGTGGTCCTCATAGAACTCCTGTGTACCATAGTAAACGTTCATTTTTTTTCCCAACCCACCTCTCGCACTTGTATTGGTTGAACTATCATTTTGATGCCATCATGTTCCACGCGAATTCTTCTAGCGTCTAGCTGCCACCTTTCCTTTCCCTATCAGGGGATTCCTCATCTGCTACGCCACGTTTTCTGATGGTGAATATTCATTTCCGCAAAGCCGGTAACACGTTCGCCGGTGACGTAGGCTGAGTGAGGCCTACTTCTCAACGTTGCGCCACTGCGCGCAGTACGCGTTGTCCCAGTGCCCTACGTAGTCACACGGGCTGCTGTGGAAATGTCCCTGCTTGAACAACTATGAAGAGAGAAAGGTGCCAGTGCGAGAAACTAGGGTAATCACCAAAGTGCGAGGCAAACGAATGGCAACAGAGAGCCGAGCCCGTAGCGAACTGCGAGCGGAGAGGGCCACCGACGCGGCGCGGCATAACAATGTCAAGCCTTCATTATTTTACGCCGCCGCTGACTGCAAGTTATTATAGCTTGTCACGCGCAGTCGCTTTCGGCGCATATGTGAAGTACGCGAGAGGCAGCGAATTTGGGCACAAGTGCGGAATACCCGTAATTGCAGAAAGATATGGTACCTGAAAAATTAATCTGAGGCCTTTATCAAAAATATTCTCCCAACAGGGTTTGCTAGTGCGCCATGCAGAGCGGCTTTTTTAGTATCACCAGTGTTCCAAACCACTCGAATACGTCAAAAGGTCTCTATTAATTCCTACGACACTCAAAGCTTTCAGGGATTCCAGAACGCCCCACTCTTTTGCATGAAAGTAAACCCCTTGGGCTGCATACTTTTGACAAAGGCTTTACTGGAACAGCGGCATTTCAAGGATTCGTATCCTAAGTGGCACTGCTCTGTCTGACGCTTTAAACTCTGTGCAACCGAAGGTGCATTAAAAAAGTAAGAGAGCTAACAGATCTTGTAGAATGGGACACAAGAAGGAACCGCGAAAGTATCCAGTTTGACCAAAAGTCCGTTTTACTGAAGTCATTGTGTACTACTGCACGTGCACAATTCTTGCTCAGTGCGTGTGCTCTCCATCACGTGCCCCGTTCTACCACTGTTTTTATCCGTAATCATCTGTTTCTAACCCTGCAAATATAGGGAACTTGGCCGAGACTGCGTAGGCATACCTTGAGGTCGGAGCTGCGGGCTACAATGATGGAGAACGTCTTTGCAGAGACTGCCTGGGCCAGTGAGTCCTCAAAAGAGCACGCCTTGTCGCGCTCGGGCAGAACGAGGAAGACATGCTTCGCAGCCGCCTTTTCCAAGTCAAGCTTGCAGCTCTGGTTGGCATACCTGTACTCAATGCCTCGGAACACCTGTGCAAAGAATATCGCGGATTACAGCAGTTGTACAAAGGAAGCATTTCGATAGCCTTGCCTATCAATAGCCAGTAGTCATCGTCAAACTACCCGTCGTAAGGCAGTCACTGATGTCTGGCTGCCCGAGCCAACCAAACACCCTTATCAGCTTGTTGTATGGCACGCATCAAAACAAACCACAAAGAGAAACATTGATGCCGGTATGACGAAATCAATGTCAAGCTAACTATAGAGCTGGCTCTGTCCCGAATTCCTAGTAGTGTGTCCATAGTCTCGGAAAGTAAAGCCTCCACCACCCAGAAGCCCCATCCACCTCTCCACCGCATTCTCCTAGATGGAGGCAGCCCGCACTCTCACCGCCACCCTCGACCAACCCTCCACCTCACCTCGACCAACCTTCACCCTCCAAAGGCGCCATCCACCATAACTCACACAACTCCATCCTCTAGAAGCAACATCCACCACCAATCCTCCTACTTCCACAAGGCCCCCACCCATGAAAGCCCCCAAGGAGCAACGGAACGGCAAAGCGACGGGAAAATCTAATTCAAACAAGCAGTGCAAGAGTCAGCTGCCCTGCAGAAGCACTACCAACCAATCACCTCGTCAAACTACAACCTAGGTAGAGGGCTGCCCACCCACCCACTGCAACCTTCGGCCTACCTCCTTAACACACCACCACCGTCCAAAACCTATCAACCCTCCAAAGACCTCAGCCCAGCTTCACTCTCCAAAAAAAATACCGCGTGTGTGAAGCATCAGCTTAGAGTACATTGCTGCTTTCCTGAGAAGTCACACGCAGAAGCTCATTTTAATCGCCGATGTAACCTACAGACTCTTCGACACAACAGGATCAACCGCACCTAGTAGGAACGTGCCAGAGTTCGTTTTTGATTGCATGTTGTTTCTCCCAGGGTGTTGGGCTCAAGCGGATTCCGGTCAGAACGAGAATGGACATCTTTACCCTTTTTTTGATGCACAGAAAAGGAGACGGCCGTGCTATCTATCTATATCTATATGTTGGACTATATCGATAATGGAAACAGCAGATCAGGAAGGATGCTTTTTATGATAACTCAAGAGGCAGTGCCCTACTCTTTGCAGCTAGGTCAGGATGTCTTAGAACGCGCAGCTATCAAAAGAAATTTATCAAAAGAAGGTGACACATGTGATGTGTGTGGTAAATTTGCAGAAAAAATAGAACACCTTATACTAAGATGCGATGGTATTCATCCCGATGTCGATGCAGACACAGCCACTATTCCTGAGGCCCCAGGGTTTAGAGATAACAATAGTCATGTAAATAAATCTGCCATCCATCCATCCATCCATCCATCCATCCCATCCCATCCCATCCCATCCCATCCCATCCCATCCCATCCCATCCCATCCCATCCCATCCCATCCCATCCCATCCCATCCATCCATCCATCCATCCATCCATCCATCCATCCATCCATCCATCCATCCATCCATCCATCCATCCATCCATCCATCCATCCATCCATCCATCCATCCATCCATCCATCCATCCATCCATCCATCCATCCATCCATCCATCCATCCATCCATCCATCCATCCATCCATCCATCCATCCATCCATCCATCCATCCATCCATCCATCCATCCATCCATCCATCCATCCATCCATCCATCCATCCATCCATCCATCCATCCATCCATCCATCCATCCATCCATCCATCCATCCATCCATCCATCCATCCATCCATCCATCCATCCATCCATCCATCCATCCATCCATCCATCCATCCATCCATCCATCCATCCATCCATCCATCCATCCATCCATCCATCCATCCATCCATCCATCCATCCATCCATCCATCCATCCATCCATCCATCCATCCATCCATCCATCCATCCATCCATCCATCCATCCATCCATCCATCCATCCATCCATCCATCCATCCATCCATCCATCCATCCATCCATCCATCCATCCATCCATCCATCCATCCATCCATCCATCCATCCATCCATCGAATTAGTTAAAAAAAATCTTTCTCACTGCGTAGAGTAAACTTGCAAGGAAACTTGTTTTACTCAATGTTAGAAACATATATGCCATGCCTCGCAACTTCCTGCGGGCGCCCAAACAAGACTAGTCTAATGGTTTTATTCCGCACGAAACACCAACGCGAAAACCTTGTCGTTTCATAGTGAAAGCTCGCTGATTGCATACATAACGTTAAGAATCTACTCACTTCTTCCTGCTCATTGTGTCGCGGTAGCCTGAATCTCGACGACAGGAAGCAGCAGTAGGGCGACATGGTGCCATCAACGCCGCGATATAGCAGTATCCCGTACGCTGCAGTGCCGAAGTTCTGAAAAAAAAAAACATGTCATGGATGAGGCCCGACACTCAGCTGGCCTATGTTCTACGCGTTAAGGCAACATATTCGCGAACACTGTCTATTTTACAAATGGACTCTGAATCTCGTAGCTTTTTTTAGTTAAAATGAAGATTACCTAAATAGCGCCTTAAAATCACCCGTACTCAGGTTGAGCTCCATAGCACAAGCTCCGTAGTAGTCAAGCGTTTCGTAAAGAATTTCCGAATTCATAAGTAAAAACAAGGATTCCTTTGTCTTTATGGAAAAACATCGCAGTTTCAGAAGATGGCTCATGAGGCCGTGATATCGAGATTCAACGCGCAGCTGCCACCACAGTTTTTACCGAGTACAGTCCAGCTCGAGGTCCCACGGACTCGGTGCATAGTTTCAGAAATTCCAGCTGTACTATCAGCGTCAAATAAAATTCCAAGAACGGACCGCGTGGCCAAAGGTGCATTTCACGCCGACAGCCTTTCGTCATCAGCGATAGGCGCACTCATCTGGTTTGGGATAGTTTCGCTTGTTTTCTTTGACGTTCATTTTCTCTCTACCACTAGAGCGCCCCCTGCATTCTTTCCACCGATTGCTACTTGAGCAGCGCGGATAACTATGTATCATGCAATATCGCTGACGCCAGCGCCTGTGAACAGTTTGGGTGAAGCGAGCGCTCTTGGCTCCCTGACCTGCAAGGTTTTGATTGTACTTCCATGCTTGGCGCGTTATCAGCGTCTGGTTGGGATGTGAACAAATAAAGGTCTACTGGTTGCGTGAATAAAGAAAATAACGAGGGCTCCTTCTAATCAATATGATGGTCACTGCAATAAAGCAATCCTGCCTCAAATACGGCACGTCGACATGCACATATGGCAAGAAAGGCTTACCTGGTGTTGTCAGCTCTCTATATTCGCTGATGCTGTTCTCAGTAAGTTGAAAACGTTGACTCTTTAGAAAGCGTCACGCAGCACCAGCTCTCCGCAGTCCACGATGCATGGTCTTGTGCAAACACAAGCCTCGCTTTTCTATTTGCTTCTGATACCGCTGGGTTCTGCGACGGTACAAGGCTTCGCAGAACAGCCTCGTGCAGACGACGTCTAATGGTTTACGTGATGGCACACAACTCAAAGATGCCCCGTACATAGAGAACCGCAATGCTGGGCGTGCCTGCGGCAGCGGCCACAATATGCGCGTCTTAATCCTTGCCGGTAACCCGCCGTCTGTGCCCACGGGGCAAGTTTCGAAGTCTTCCCTCGCCACAGAATGCCTGAAAGATTCTGGTAGTTGCAGACAGTGGACGACCTGTTTTCTTTGCGATGACGGGACGCTGCGTACGATGACGGCAAAGAGAAACGATTCGCGCTTTCTTTGCGCGCCGCGCCATGACGCGTGAATGTTCCGCTCCAGGGCATTTGAGCTGTTCGGCTGGCGATAAAGTCGCTCCCACTAGAAACAAGCGATCCAGCAACTGTCACGTTGGACACCGACCGCAATCCGATAGGCCTTCTTCACTGCTCGCATCGCAACCAGACGCTGATAACATGACGATGACGGAAGCGAAATCAAAGCGCGGCGCTCTAGGCTAGGGAGCTAAGAGCGCTCGGTTTTCCCACGCGGGCAGCAGCACCACACCCAGTGCTGCCTGCAAAACCGCTTTGAGCAAGCCGAAATCGGTAGAAAGCGCGATTGTAGCGCTCCAGTGGCAGAGCAGCAAAGTCAACGTCAAAGAAATTAGAAGCAAAACTATCACGAACCGGATAAGAGCGCCTACCTGATGACAGGCAGATGGAGTAAACTGAACCTTACGCCGCGTGCTCCGCTGTTCACATTTTGTTTGACGCCGACAGTACCTGAGAATACAAGTTGGTGGGTGGTTGTCAGCAGAGCAGAATAGTTCACTCCTCTCTTGTCGCGTCCGTGAAGAGGGCTGTCACGCTTATTATACGTGGAAGGCTGCTCAACCAGTTGTAACGACAGCGCCATGTGCAACGGGCGATGACGGCCCGAGCGAGTATCAGACTACGGTGGCTCTCTTCAAGCAAGAATTCGTTATGGCTTCAAATGTCGTTGTAGAACGGCAGCGGTTTCATAAAAGACGACTAGAAGCGGGAGAAAGTTTTCGAGCATGCTGCAGCACTCGGTGGCTTTGTGAACGCGTGCGACCATGTACAACTAAACCACGTGAGCAGTTTGTAACTAGCGCCGCCTCCCCACGTTTTCGTAAATGTCTTTTGCTAGAGGTATTCACCTTGACGCTTTCAACAGCTCTGCCCATCGCGACTCAGCATGCACAGACAACTTCAGACACTCGGGAGTTTGCGCCCGGGTTTCATCCTGGCCAAGGCGGTCGCATTTCGACAGGGGTCATATGATAGAGGCCTGTGTACTGTGCAACGCCAGTGTGCTTTAAAAAACCCCAGGTGGTCAAAATTTTTCGGAGCCCTCCCCTACGACCGCCCTCTTAGGCTGAGCCGCTTTGGGACTTAAAACAAATAATACCAAACCAAACCAAACATTTGCGGTATAGGCAGATGTGTTCATTTAAGATACGCAGGTCCATGCCAGAAAAAAATGTATAAGAAAAAGCGGTGAAACAAACTGTAAGACAGGTAGAAGGAAAGCACAGTGAAGTGCGAAAGGAGCTAACGAAACATCCAAGATATACCCTATAATTGAGAACTTCCCTCGGATAGGTTGAATACTTTGATGCTTAGTCACTGTTATAGCGTTCTGCGAAATAATTATCTTCAGCCCTACCCAGCAGTCGCCGAAATTATCTCCGGACGTCCCTCATGCATGTAGTAGAAAGTAATTTTTATCAGTAGGAGCTTCCCCAGGCACTCCCAAATGAAAACTTTAACACTGTTGGGAAATATACGAACAGCTTTGTTACCCTGGCTTCACCTGATAGTCAGCTGACCTGTGCTCCTCATTTAGACTTAGATGCCTTCACGCTGCTTAAGCAGCCCATACGGTTTCTAAGCCCTGCCTGATGCGCAAGCGCCGGCTTGTGGAGCCATCTTCACCTGCTACGTGGCAGGTTCAAGTAAACTGCTATAGCTGCCAGGTGTCGGTGTGTTGCGCATCGCGCGTCGAACTCTGTTAACCTGGCTCGATGTAATGCGTTGCGAAAGCCGCTACCCTGCCTTCCGCTTACCGAAGGGCTCCGGGCCGCCGCCGCCGCCGCCATGCTCTGCAACGCAGTCCCGAGCAGCAGCCACTGCCGCAGCCAGGCGGGCACCGCGGCGTCGACACTGCGCCTGCGAACGGCCATCGGACAGCGGGATGTGTGCCAGAGCGCGGTCAATCGCTGCGCAGCTCTGATGGAGGCCGCAGGCAGACACGCCGCTCACCAGTTGGTCCCCTTCCTCTTCATCTTCTTGTTCTGTGGCTCGTTCGCACGCGAGACTTCGGCACGTACAACAGTGTTATCCCGGCAGGAAGCAATGATTAGAAAGCGACGACTGGACAGTTCGCAGTGCTTAGTTTATCAGGAAAGAACAGAGAGGGCAATTACCACCACGAACGCGGATTGGCATCACGTCGTTTGATGTAATAATTGGTTTTTGGTGGAAAGGAAATGGCGCAGTATCTGTCTCATATATCGTTGGACACCTGAACCGCGCCGTAAGGGAAGAGATAAAGGAGGGAGTGAAAGAAGAAAGGAAGAAGAGGTGCCGTAATGGAGGGCTCCGGAATAATTTCGACCACCTGGGGATCTTTAACGTGCACTGACATCGCACAGCACACGGGCGCCTTAGCGTTTTTCCTCCATAAAAACGCAGCCGCCGCGTCTTTTGAATATTTCGATCTGCGGATTCTTGCGGATAAAGGAGGGAGTGAACGAAGAAAGGAAGAAAAAGGTGCCGTAGTGGAGGGCTCCGGAATAATTTCGAACAATTGTATAACAACTCATCATCTGTCCAGATTGAATTCGATGACATTTTCCCATCGAATGCAAAGCTGCAGCCCTTCCCGCTTCTTCAGGATCTGTTCATCATCATCATCATTTATTATACCCTTAAAGGCCTCTGTTGAGGCATTACATAAGGACCACCTAAGGTCCTTTCCCTCTCATGTTCTTATTGCTACCGATGCCTCGCAGGATCGCGAGAAGGCAGGTGTGGGAATTTTTTCGCCTTCACTGGATTGGTCTTTTTCTCTCCGTCTTCCTGACTTCACTCCCATTTTTCTGGCTGAATTATTAGCAGTAATCTTAGCCTTACGAAAATTAGAAACTACCGTTTCCCAGGTTGTGGTTATGACAGACTCTCTGTCCATTTGCTCTTCCTTATCCTCACCCACTGAGTCTCCGGCATTACGCCTCTTTAAGTTCCTGATTCCGCTTCATCTAAATTCGGTAAGGTTGCTTTGGGTACCAGGTCCCATGGGCTTTCACTTAAATGAGGTTTCAGATTCCTTAGCAAGAGCCTCTCTCAGCGGCCCAATTGTTGCTGTCCTGCCATCGTGTGCATATACAGCTGCGGTGAGGTTTCGCAGCTACACAATATTTCAGGAATTTGCTGCCTCGGCTCTTACATCATCTCCCGAATATCAGCATCTTCTGCATCCTTGGAGTAGCAAAGACTGGCGCTCACGCAGACTAGAGGTCTCTTTCACGCGCTTGCGTTGCCGGGTTCCCCTTCTAAGTTTCTACCTTCACAGATCTGGCCTGGCGGCTTCCCCACGGTACCCTTTTTGTGCCGAACCTGAGACAATAGATCACTTTCTGCTGTTCTGCCGCCGCTTCTCTCATTTGAGGAAGCGTCTTTTGCAAATTTCATTTCATCAACTGGGCTTGCCTGTGTCCTCCGCGGTTGTTCTTTCCATTGGCGCTTCTTTGCTTGGACAAAGCGACAGGAGTATGCGCTCTGCTGTGCAAACTTTTCTTCAAGAAACGCAGCGCCTCCCATTCTAATTTCTTCTTTCCGCTCTCACTCAGTACGACATTGAAACATTACAGGCATTGTATACTATTATGCACATTAAGCCATTGTCCCGTCTTCGATCTCCAAGTTAACAGGACCCCTGTCCTTCCGTCTTCCATGGAATCTATCAGGCTACATCTTATTACCACTCCTTTTCCTGTCAAAACTTTCCTGCATCCAGAAATTAACCGCCTGTGTCTTGACCACTCCCCCGTAGTGGGTATTTGCCAGCAACGTCTGAGGCCTTCCTTACTTCCTTCCTTCATTTCGACCACCTGCGGATCTTTAACGTGCACTGACATCGCACAGCACACGGGCGCCTTAGCGTTTTGTCTCCATAAAAACGCAGCCGCCGCGGTCGGGTCTCCACTACGGCACCTCTTTTTTCTTTCCTTCATTCACGCCCTCTTTTATCCTATCCCTCACGGCGCTGTTCTGGTGTCCGCCGAGGTATGTGACCCATGTACGGTGTATTTCCTTTACAATATAATATTGGGTTTTGGGGAAAGGATATGGCGCAGTATCTCCCTCATATATCTTTGGACACCTGAACCCGACCGCGGCGGTTGCGTTTTTATGGAGGAAAAACGCTAAGGTGCCCGTGTGCTGTGCGATGTCAGTGCACGTTAAAGATCCCCAGGTGGTCATGGAAGGTGGCTTGTGTAGTCCCACTGCTGAAGGCCAGCAAAGAGATGACAGACGCGGCCTCGTATCGTCCTGTATCGCTGACGTCGTGTGTGGCTAAGCTCATGGAGAAGATGGCAAGTAAGTGTTTGTCTTGGTGGCTTGAGGATAGGAGGGCACTACCAACATGCATGGCTAGATTCCGCACAGGTTTAAGCGCGCAAGATAGCGTCCTGGACTTGATAAGCCACATTGAACATCAGAGTGCTTTTGGACTTTCAACACTAGCTATTTTTCTAGACGTATCAAAGGCTTAAGATAGCGTCCTCCAGAGCTCAATACTGAATAGTCTGCAGGTCATAGGCTTACAGGGCTATCTTCTGCGATTCATTCACTCATTTCTCAGTGATCGTAAATTTCGAGTGCGGTTAGGCAGTACAATGAGCTCCGAAAGGGCGGTATCGCGAGGGGTACCTCAGGGTAGTGTCCTGTCCCCACGCTCTTTAATGTTGTCATGGCTGGTCTTCCCGCAAAAGTGCAAAAACATTGTAGGCATGTCCATATGTCGATATATGCAGACGACATTTGTCTTTGGTTAACCGGATATCAACACAAACGCTTAGCTCTATTAGCGCGACAGGCCGTGCTTTCAGTTAAAAGTTACCTTCTGGGTGCTCTCTGCTCTTCCACCAACGATACATTTGCGGGCTCTGGCTTCCGCCTTACGTATACGAATACTGCGCTACAGCCACGACGCTTCCTCTCGCTTATATCCATGACCGCCTAGCGATGAGATTGGCGCATCCGAACGCTCATTCAAATAAATTATGCGCACGTCCGTGCAAGCTGCTTATTCTAAGTGCTGTTAAACGGTGATGTTCTCGAATACTGCCCTTGTATCTTGCCCTTGTATTGCATGTAATTAATGAGAGTAAAATTGACCCTCACCCCTGAGTCTTGTGACATCTGATGGCGAAGAAATACTTTTTTCAGACAAATAAACGCACGTAGAGTTTATAGTCTCATCATAAAGGCTTTCTCTATTCTGCTGGAAGAGTGATTAATTTTATTTGAGAGCACAAATAAAGCACTCAGTTGACTTCGCGGCTGGTTGACGGAAGTGAGCTAGTCTTCCCGCTGCGCCTACGACCGTCCTGCGCTCCCGAAGGATGTGAAAAGATGGGGATGGAGGGAGTGGAACAGCTTACTGTGAAGCAGAACGGGCAGCGTCGAAGATTTGCATAAGGATCATGTCAACTGGAATAGGAGGTGGTCGAAGCGTCGTCGCGAAGAGTGGCGTCGTCGGTTGTAAATTAGGGTACTTATAATTTTGCGAACGATGTGTGCTTGAGTGACGCGAAGAAGCGGGCGGGAAAAGGCTAAAAATTTGATGACATTCTGAGTTCTTCGTGGCGCTTCTAACTTCTCTTTGATCGATTCATTAGGCCGGCATGCGGCTAAGAAAAAAAAACGCTAATCTATATTTTACCACTTAAAAGCTCATTATCGTCGACCCGGCGATCTGGAGGCTTCGACGAATTTTTAAGCAGCAGAGCAAAGGGCCCGTGGCTCTAGTTGGCCCCACGGCGGTAACCTTTATTTTCATCTTCTTTTCTTAGTGACACGGCCGCTGTGCATTTGATTATGTGTACTTATTACTTTACGGCAAATCTGTCTCTTCGTGTTCTGTTTGAAACAGAAAATAGGCTGAATGCGAGTGTTCGATGAAAATCATTCTGGTTTTCATGCACCTTGGTCATAAAGAAAAAGAAAACAGAAACACAATGTTTTAGACTTTGAACAAGGCTCCAGAACGGCAACCAAAATGACTTGTTCTTGTTTTTTTAATTTTTCGGACGGTGTCTAACGGTTGATCGCTAATTGCCCTTAAAGGTCGAAGCATTGTGCCTGCAGTGACGTCCAAACCCCAATGGCCATCGACCACACCCCCAGAATGGTCTCTGGCGGCCGCTGTAGGGGAACCTATGGCGACCGGCCCACCTGCGGTTGCACGGTGGCGGAGGCTCTTGGTCGCGTCGTCTCGGCTCTTCCTGCTGCTTCTGTTAGAGGAGACGGTGCTCCTTTGCGATGCGGCGGATTCGTCGCAAGTAGACGCGGTAAGCGCTCGCTCTCATCGCTTCCAGGTTCTCAGCCTTCATTAACAGTATATCCGATTGCGGCTCAGCATTCCTTTATCACGGCCCGCAGTGCCAACTAGCAGGTTATTGCGATATATAGGTGCGACGGCGGTCGAGACAGTGCTGGTTGGCGGAAAAAACGAATACAAATTCGGCTGCAATTTGTCGGTGTCGGGCGTCGGTCTCCAGGGCAGGCGTGGCGTCGATCACACCTAGCGTTCCGCTGAATGCATCAAAGTGCACCGGTGTTTTATGCAGAACCCACTTTCATGACCTGCGTATGCGATGCCGGCAGACGCTTTCCCGCTTGACCGGAGGTCAAGGTCAAAGGTCAAAGTCGAGATAGTGTAACATCGGCTGGTGTCGCTGCTGTAGCTGACGTCATGTGTCGAACCTGACTACCACCAGTTATGCTCATGGTTTGACCTCTACCTACATTCAAGGTGAAGCTTGTGGCCACCATGACCTCTAGCTACGTTCAAAGTCAAACTTGCGGCCCCGCTGACGGCTCGAAAACCTGGCGTAGTGAAGCTTTCGGCTTCGCCGCATATCTGCGACACTGCCTTCACAACTCTCCGCCACCTACCGGTATCTTCTTTGATTCGCCGACATTGAGCCCAGCGCACCCTTTGAAATTCACGCAGATTAGAGCGATATAACCTCGGCGCAGTTCTTTCACAAAAGAAGTCAGGCTTCGAAAAATATGTCGTTGCGTACGCCAGCCGAGCTCTAACAAAAGTGTAAAAAGAGTGCTTGGCAATAATATCGGGGATTAGCGAACTTTGCCCGTACATATCCAGCCATCCATTTTCTGTCATTACCGACCATGATACCCTCCGCTGGTTATCCTCACTGAAAGATTAATCAGGTCGTCTTGCTCGTTGTACCCTTCGTTTACACATGACACGACATTAGAGACTTGAGTAGGTCTCGCCGTCAGCATTTTGACGCCGACGCACTTCTTTGCCGTTCAACTTTGCCATGCTGTACTGACTTAGCTCTCTCGACATAAGACTTCGCGTCGTTCGACAATTCTTGCTGACATGCCGTCTAAACAGCGCAATGACCCTTCGGTTACTCCACTCATTGCCCTTCTCTTTGCGCCATCCATACCTCCTGCGTCCAGAGGTGTCCGTCGCCAAGACGGCCACTTTGCCATCCGTGACAACATATCACCGTAACTACCCCTCCGACGTACGTACATGGTTCATAGCTATCCATCGGTACCTCCGTCTGGACCTCTGCGCCTCGTTCGACGCTGATCCTCCGTGTGCCCACGCCAACGTGTTATTAACTTCTGCCTGGTAACGTTAAGCCAAAAACCGCCTTCAGAGAAAAGCTTGAAGAGTTGCCTTCAAGTGACAAGTAACCTCTTTTTTCTTGAAAACAAATTGATTCCTTGCAATTTCAAAAATTGATTCTTTGCACTTGGAGCTGTGTAACAGACATGGTATTTAGTAAATGAAGTGAGTTTAGAGTTTCCATTCAACATACCGTCATAAGGGTCATTGGTATCCATTTGCAGCACAGAAATGCGTTAAAGTTGAAGTTATGAGGGTTGTTTCTGCCGCGTTCCCACATAACGTGCCTTTCTAAGCCTTGCGAACGCTCAGCACGTCTGTTTCTGTTTCAAGTGCACGTACGCTGACACAAAAGGCTCACAGAAGTCATCAAAATAGGAATAGAACTTATCTTGCCTTCAGAGCCCCCCCCCCCCCCCCCCCCCCCCCAGTATCGAGACGTGTAACAAGGTCCCTTGCCGCACTCGTAGTTCCGCTAGGCAAACGTAGTCTGTCTTGTCTCTAAATAGCCTTAACATTGATTGATTGATTGATTGATTGATTGATTGATTGATTGATTGATTGACGTATTGATTGTATTCATTTCAGAGCTTTGGCGCTGTGGAAATTGGAATAATGCGCTACCTCGACGCTTCAGGATCCGAGGCTCTGTACTGCACCTACGTGTCATCCCGGTTCAAACAGCCACCGTACGCGAAAGAAAATGACGTACGTCTTAAGTGCCAACTCCAAGGGCCCTTCCTGGGCGTACGCGCTCAGCGTCGGCGCTCTTGGCGTCCGCCGGAACGGGCGTCGAAGAGGGACATGCATCTCCATGTTCCTGGCGCTGGCTCGCTTCCCCTCTCAAGCCGACAGAGAGAATTTCAAGCCGTGAAGAGAACGGGTTGGGGGGCGATGAAAGGACATCGTAAACCGCGAAGAAAAGTTCGGGGAACCTGAATGAGCTTCAAGCCATGAAGAAGAGAGTCACCGAGAGCCCCGCGATCCTCCCATTGTTATAAACCGGACCCCTCTTCCGACGCCTACGCGAGCGCCCGGGCGCTGACTCTGATATCTAGCACGGACAGATATCGGCACCTCGCCGAGGCTCACTGGCGTCTTCTGCAATGCGCATGCGCATACCGGTTTTGGCATACGCCAAGAGCACCGACGCTGAGCGCGTACGCCTAGGAAGGGCCCTTGGAGATGGCGCTTTATTGGTTTTGCTGATGAAGTTCCCCAAGAATTGTCGCTTTTGCACAAAAACAGTGCGGACCACCCGTGATGCCACAACTACACAGCACAGCTGCAATAACTTTCCTCTACTGAAGCATCCACCGAGAACATAACGAGGTCTTGCGCCCCAAGTCTGGCAGCTTCTGTGTGAATTGTTACTAGACGCATAGAATGCGAAGTGACTTTACCTCTACAAAGGGCACCGTGAAATAATGCGGTAAATAAACGGCGCTAGGTATTAATCTTCCTACTTACTAAGCCGCGCTGAAAAATGTCGAAAGGCATCTGGTTTTCCGTTTCTTTTTGCGAAATGCCATCGCTATGTATCCTGTTTCAAGTAATGCACAACCCTTCATTTTATTTGTGCGAGGAGAAGGTAGGCATGAAAAAGAGAAGACTGCGAAAATAACTAGCTAATATGAGAGCCAGGCCCCTTTACGAAACTGCGCATACGTAACTGAAAATCACCAGCGCAAATAATCACCTTGTGCTTCTCGCGATCATGCACTGAAAATGCATTCTCACGCTCTCGCACAGATATTTCGTGGAGTGGAATTTCGGAACGCCAACGAGAGCTGCGATCTTGGCCTGGAGCGAGTGTCTGACAAGCACGTACTCCTCATGCTTCCCGCTGAAGGGAAGCCGTGCCCCTTTGAGGCCTCGCTGGCTCAAGCGGTGTCCGCCAGGGCGCGCTCTCTCGTGGTGGCTCGGAACATCGAGCTCGAGGTGCGCCCAAGTTTCCTGGCCTAAATTGAAAGCTTTGCCTTTGTTGAGAAGCTTTAGTTGCGTTAGGGGTTTACGGCCTGTGGGAGGTACCTCCAGAGCCTTCCAAGTCACCTGTCTTTCAAAGGGCTTTCTTTTTCTCTGTTCCGGCGCTTCAGATGTACAAATACTGCAGGGTACTCTCCCGTCTCTAAATCTTCCCACCCTGCAAATGCCTCATCGGCCCCACAGCTCGCACCGTAGAGCACGCAGTAGACATATTACGTTAGGCCTAGACTTCCAAGTGGTTTAAGTGCTCTCTGTAACGTGGTGAGGGGCTTAGGTAAGCAAAGACACTCTTCAGCCAATTTTGTTGGCAGATCCTCTGAGGGACAGCGCTTCATGCGCTTTGTTAGATTAACTTAGAGTATAGTTGCTTTCTCTAAGCGCATGTCGGGGCCTACGGCAACGCTGTATGCTTGATAAAAATATATTATTAATGCATGACATAATTTAATCCCTGTTGTTTCGGTGTCACGTCACTACAACAGATCAGCCTATATAACCGAGAAAAGAACACCAATATAAACATAGAGGAGACGTGTGGATTCACCTTTAGGCACTTTTTAGCACTCTTAAGGAGCACATATGCAACCTACTTGAGAATTAATATGGCTGTGTTCGTCTGCTTCTATGAAAACAAGCTCGTGAAGTTTTAATGGCCGTTATATATGCCGGCCCTCTCGATAACTGCGCCCTTCGGTTTCTTGCTTTTCGTGGTGCAGTTTCACAAGGGCTACTTTACACCCGGAAAGAATGGCACAGCACCTCCGCAAGACATCATCCTCGGTATAATGACGCTGAGCACCGCCGAAGGATTCAGAGTAAGCATTCTCGGAAGGCTTCGTACCGTATTTCAGGAGCCTTTAGAAGTTGTTGCTGGCTTTTCCTTTAAAAGCGAGAGGCAACTACCGACTTATTTTTGGCCATCAGCACTGCTTCCTCATGATCACTCATGTGTGACAACTGAGAGTTCAATAGCAGTTCACTGTTCCCTGATATTCAGTCATTGTTACGTAACAGATAAGAGTACTCATAATTAATGCAAAGTGCGAAAGAGACCAGAGACGATGTGTTGCGTAAGACTAATCATCGAGGTGCGCACCCGTGTCATCGAGCAACACTTGCATCATGTGCTGCGCACACTCTCGCATGGTCACATGTATGGCGCATATTCATTCCAAAGAACGGCAATCAAAAAAGAAATGCCAGGACCTTTGCCGCTGCGCTCTGAATTAGTCTTTGGCGCGACCAACAACACTTACCACACTTTTAGTCGGCACCCGAAGAATGTCACCAGAGCGAAAAAATTTAGCATGCACACCTCTGTACTTCGTGGACTGTATACTGGAAATTAAAATACTGTTTGACACCCCCCGGGTGTCCGGGTGTCAAAGACAGTACTTCAAACGCACAAATTTTACAATTAGTTTCGTTGAACGCACTTTAGTCAGGTCAAAATATTTTTCCAATTATTTAAACATTCAGGTCAACGATTCTGTCCTGGAGAAAAGAAATTGAGCGTGCTTAGCCCTCTCTCAGTGCATGAAACTAATCATGTTATACTCTATAGGTAAGTGGAAGGCGTTTTTATCACTCCGGGCGGTGAACAGTTGACTACCTTAAGTACAGGACAGTAATCACAGCTGACACCGTGCTCGCAGTGGCTAGCGGCTCACTGGATTTACCCTATTGTACTTCCTCGTGCAGGCCGACAGCACGGAAGAGCGGTCACCGGCTGCGGCCTTTGCGAGCGCGCCGAATGGCCCCTTCGCTAAGCTGTACCTCGTGGAACTCGACGTCGTCTTCACCGCGGCTGTCCTCTGCCTCATGGCCTCCTCCACCGTGGCCGTAGGCGCGATGTGGGCCGGCAGCACCCGGAAGTTGCTGTAAAACACCTAAGCCGCTTGGGCCGCCTGTCATCTCTACTGCATGTCTTAGTACAGCAGCGTGTTCGCACACCCCAGTGAAAGCAGACACTCATTTTAACTTGAAAGAAAATGCTGCAAAGGTTTTTTTTCTGTCGCCGGCTCAAATACTGTACCTAGTTCGCTTGTAGACCTCAGGAAATGCATGAAACACGTCAAATAAACTACAGGGCATCAAAAAAAACCTGCAGGGAGCTATGTGCCCATCAGTATTTTTATCCCGATTTATTTATTTATTTATTTATTTATTTATTTATTTATTTATTTATTTATTTATTTATTTATTTATTTATTTAAAGGCGTTAAACGTGCACTCTGTACATCTTGTGCCTGGCTGATAGAGGCGACCTGGATTTTGTTAACCTTTCCGTCTTTCGATATCTTTCTCCTCTTCTGTACCTCCTACACAGTCGCTGGCATAGGGGCGGAGGCAAAACATTGGTTTATTGGTTTATAGGGGTTTAACGTCCCAAAGCAACTCAGGCTATGAGAGACGCCGTAGTGAAGGGCTCCGGAAATTTCGACCACCTGGGGTTCTTTAACGTGCACTGACATCGCACAGTACACGGGCCTCTAGAATTTCGCCTCCATCGAAATTCGACCGGCGCCGCCGGGATCGAACCCGCGTCTTTCGGGCCGGCAGCCGAGCGCCATAACCACTCAACCACCGTGGCGGCCCAGAAAGGAGGCAAAACATGCATGTATGATGTACGTAAGAGTTAATACCTGCATGAGTGTATGTATGTAGGCATTTGACCTGCGAGTCCGGAAGTTAACGACGTCGACCTATTGGCTGCTGTGCAGCTTCCTGACACAGCACCGGCGCACCAAGCCGAAAGACGAGCAGCCACGCAAGGAGGACGCCGACCTGGACGTCGTGCCGATTGCCAAGGGGTCTCACTCGATCCCGTCGCTGGGGCTGCAAACAGCGCCCATTGCCGATGCTTCCCAGCAAAGGAGGCAGGAAGAGCAACAGCCGACCGTGAGGAGCCGGCCGCGATCGAGTCACCGGTCCAAGGCGGTGGAAGATTTCCCTCCCTCCGACGACGAGCTTTTGGAGGAGGACATCACGTTTGCCGAGTGCCCCGTCGACTGCAAGCTCATCACACTTTTCGTGCTGGCGATAGCAGTCAACTTGCTAGTGATGTACTACTTTTTCAACTACCTTTGTAAGACTGCCAGTCCTATCTCTCCCAATTTTGATCATTCTAGAACCTGCTTTATACTTCGAGAGCGACGCTGAGCTTTCAAGAAGCCATGTTGACATCTTTTCTTTCGACTATGGCACTCCATTTTGAATATTTATTTATTTATTTATTTATTTATTTATTTATTTTTAATATTTATTTATTGATTGATTGATCGATTGATTGATTGATTGATTGATTGATTGATTGATTGATTGATTGATTGATTGATTGATTGATTGATTGACTGACTGACGCGTCTTGTTCACTTAAATCTGAGTATAAAACAAGGATGCGTTCTCAAGAGCTCTTTATTAAAATGCAGTGTGGTGAAAATGGAGACCATAAATAAAAGAAAGAGGTGTAAACGCCCCGTAATGAAAGCTTGTCAAGCAAAATCAAGTTAAAATGAACTCTTGTAAATTACTAAATAAAAAGTGCCGGGTGCATTGCCATCCTTTACCGCGTCGAGCAGCAATGTCTCCCTTGAGCACACTGCATGCTTATTGCTGACCAGCCATTATCTCACTAAAGGTTACCTTAATTGCCAGTTTATAACACAAAGTAATTAAACGTTCAAGAATGTCGGTAGCTTAAGTGGCCTGAAGAACGACGGGTATAATGACAAACTTTATGTAGTACTGTTACAATGGCACAGTTCTCATTTTCTTGCAATCTACTAACCCTAAAATACCATATTGTGGCTTGCGAATATTCACTGCCATCATAATGCCGGAATTTCTCGTATAAATTCTTTAAGATGTCGACCTTGCCTCTAAAGAGCATGTAGCCGTGTAAGAGGCTCAAAACTTTTATTAAGATGCTAAACGCTGAACTATGTGAAGTATATTACACTCAACATTTACTGCATTCTTCATGGCTGCGAATTTTTGCTGTCTTTGCAGGGCCCGTAATGGTGGGCTCCATTGCCCTCGGCTCAATGATATCGCTGATAATTATCTTCGACGGCCTCGCATTTCTCATACCATGCGCCAGCGTAAGGTGACCATCGATTTACACAGCTACGTAGATATACCTGATCACCAAAGGGCGTTATATATATCCAAATAATTGGATTCGTACCAGCAATTCCCAATTTTATACTGCTTCTCTTTGTCGTAATTTTGTTCCTCCCTTTGGAGCATATTTCATAATCATGAAAATAGGCTTAGAACGTGCGCTCCATATGTGCTTTCGGCAAAGTTCAGTATTTGTTTCCAAGCAGTTGCGTTCGAACAGCTGTATTTTGTCATAAATACTTAATCAATCTCAGTATTGTAGACGGCGTCCCCAACGCCAAAAACGTGCAATACCGAGGAGATAAGAAGCTTCTAATAAGCGACAAAATATAAACAGATACGGCTGTCATTTTATGTTTAATTGTTTTTCAATTTAGCGTTTTTATTTGTCTGACATCAAGGGACTACGCTACAAATATTACGCGTTCGTCTACCTTAGCACGATCAAGTTACTGGAGATGAGTACTGAACTCCGCCGTGAAATTCTTAAAATGGTAGTTTATGTGATTGTGGTCCGTGCGGCGTTTTTTGATAATATTGCCCTTACACTCCTTGTAGTCTCTTCTAGAAGTTTTTAATTGTGCTTTGTTACAACTTATGGTATCCTCGTATTGTTATTGCATTATTGTATTGTAGTGCCTGTTCTCGTTTTTCTATTACTGACCATTGATATATGTGTTATCGATTCCCCCCCCCCCTCTTATGTAATACCACTCAGGGTCTTTAAGGGATAATAAATGATGATGATGATGATCATGATGGAAGTGCAGATCGTCATCAGCAATGACTATAGGTGGATGAAGCTGTTCCAACCTGCAGCCCTGTGAAAACACAAACCTCTGCCACGCCGCAGGCTTCCGAACGTTCTGTTTCCCTGGTTTGTGCGAAGCATGGAACTACGGCACCACGTGGCAATATGGTTAGCAATAGCCATCCCCATCACGTGGCTTATCTATCGCAAGGCGGAGCACGCCTGGATCCTGCAAAACATCTTAGGCTCCAGCTTTGCCATCAACATCCACCGAAGCGTTCACCTGCCGAACTTCAAAGTGAGAAAGGCTCATTTTAAAATTAAAGAAATCGGCGTTATTTCACAGAGTTTCTGTTAGTTATTCGTGATCTTCGCTTTCATTTAGGAAACACCCGCTCTCGTCAAAAGATCCTGCAACGTGTGGTCATTTAAGCTTGCAGCTGTTCAACTAGATGTTTTTACTTTTCTCCGGTGCTAGCAAAATTTCTATTCATTCCGAGCTTATTTAAAACTCTACGCACTTTTTCCCGCTTGTAGCGCATCACGAAACAGTGCACTAGACTTATCCTTGCTAAGCGCGCTACTGTATGACCGAATGGTTATACTTCTGTACAGCATGCCCGATGTGTTTGACGAGTGCACGTTTGCCGGGGTGAGAAGAGAGCACATGTCCATCTTTGCGGTTGTTTACGCATGCTTGTTTCTGCCCCACTGAACTGTAATATTTTTTTTTGTTCGCAGATTATTGCAATAATATGCGTGCTTCTCTTCCTAGACGACATATTTATGGTGTTCGTCACGTCGTTCCTCACAGTAAGTTTTGACCGTGTTAATATTACTTCCTTACGATGTACCAATATAGGCAGAGACAATCCTACGCCTTGTAATAATAAATAAAAACTAAAATAAGCGCGCACCGTTCTTAAGATCGCGACGAAACGAATGCAGAACTAAATTTTCTAGACGAACCACAGCCTAGAAATAATGTCATGTCATATATTCATATATTTTCATGATTAAATATTTACGCCGCGCTTCGAGAATTGGTATCACGAAACAATCCCAGAAATGTAATAGGTCTTCTCTGCACAACACTGTGCGAATAAAGCGATCTGCAACTGCGTGATCCGGGATTCACACGTTGTTTCATTAGCCGACGCAAAAAACGTGGCACTTACGTGCACTGACAACCGGTTGACTACATTTACCAAATGCGTTCCATCCAGGCTCGTAACTTCGGGCGCCTTGAACACGTTTCCCCACTTTATCGACCTTTCGGTGCTTTGAACAGGCTCCGGGTTCTCGTCAGGAGCAAAAAAAATCAATTCAGGCGACCATTTACATAAAGAGGGGAGTTCAAGCTTGCAGAAACGAAGCTTGGCAGGCGTGTACGACTGAGCGAAGTTAGGCTGTACCAAAAAAAAAAAAGATTACAGGACGGTGAGAGAAAGCCGCAGTTAGATTTAACCTCGATAATTACTTTCAGGCTTTGGAGGTGAGATGGGGAGGTGGCTGCTGGGTGGTGCTTCTGGGGGCAGCTGGCTTTCCCACTCCGTTTTTCAATCCGATTTCGAAGTCGCTTTTACTGCGTAGGCCGAGTGCCATTTGTCCAAAATGCCAGCATGTGTCTGCGTTGTCGTCGATTGACGCCTCCGGCGACTGTAGAATCCCCCCCCCTTCCCCGATGAGAGGTGAGAGGAAAAGTCTGCATCGGCGGAGGCGGAGAGGAGGCAGCAGCAACGTCCCCAAGCGAGCGGTGGGGGCGGAGAGAGGAAAAGCGGCGCCGAAAGCGAGCGCATGTCAACCAATAATCCAACGCGACGCGCGAAGTCGAGGTGTGCGTGATGCGAGAAGAGTAAAACACTGAAAAAAAAATCTAGCTCGCGATAAACCAGCTAAATAAATCGATATCAATTATCCCAACTTTCAGGCAATGAGATGCAGGAATGGGATAAGCATAAACGAAAAAAAGCGTTAAGTACAAAAGCATCTAATAGAAAGCATCAGCCTAAAAGCTCGTTCTGCTTACGCAGCTGATTGCATCAGACCATCTGAGCGTGTAATAATAATCTCCGTTCCACCTGTGCCTGGGCTTCAAATGGGTGTAATCAGTTAGGACAGAGAAGGGAGGTGGGTTGGCGGTGTGTGAGATTTAGTATTAGAAAGTTGGGGTGTGGGTGGTGCTTCTAGATGGTGGAGGCGGGGTGGGGAGAAGAGTTGAGGGAGGCATTGATTGGTTCTATCCTCCAGAAGCATTACCTACTAATCCACCTTCTGGAGGATGAAAGCTTCACTCACGATGATCCACACAGATAACGATGGCATTTTCGCCAAGTGTCCTCTTTCTTCACCCACAGGAGTACTCCCAATGTACTGTAACAACAGCTATTACAGTTCTGTTCTCTGGGTTTTGGGATGTGGGGGTATTAGTAGAAGTAGTAGCAGTGCGTAAAAGGAGGGCACCTCACATGGGAACCATCCGTAAGGGCGTTACCGTGGCAAAAGGAGAGGGTCGCTTTGAAATGAGGAAGGCATGACGACAGCGGAGGAATGCGCAGTCGGAAGGTCGTAGAAGTCTATCGCACTTTTTGCCCGTTCACTGGGTTTCACGTTGTTGTAGTAGCAGTAGCAGCGGAGGTAGCAGTAGTAGTGATGGTTGTAGTAGTGGTGGTAGTAGTAGTGGTTGTTTTATGACGTTCAATTCCCCAAAGGGACTCAGGCTGTGAGGGACGCCGTAGTGGAGGGTTCCAGATAATTACCATCTGAGAGTATTTAACGTGCACTGACATCACTCTAGCATTTTGCGTCCTTCGAAATGCGACCGCCGCGGCCGGGACCGAGCCCGCGTTATTCGGTCAGCAGCCCGGCACCGTAACCACAGAGCCGCCTCGGCGGCAGTGGCAGTATTATTATTATTATTAGTAGTAGTAGTAACAGTAGTAGCAAATAAGAAAACTAAAAAATTTCGTTATAACTATACATATACGCACGCCCCTCTCAAATTCTTTACCTCAATACACTGTGAAATGAAAATACTTCCAAGCCTGTTGCTGAGTCTCGCGTTACACAGTGGTAACCATCTTGGGATCTTCTTTGCTTTTATTTTTACAGAAAGACGTGAGCGTTATGGAGAGCGTCGCCCAGGGCGTCCAAGACTTGCCCGTGCTCATGCGGGTTCCGTATTTTTTTCCTGGTGACTCGGCTGTTTGTCCTGGTAGCGCCTTCATGCTGGGCTATGGTGACATCGTTGTTCCCGGTACGCTGCTTACTCATTGCTGTCATGCCAGAGTATTTTACAACCTCAACTGTTAATCCCAGGTACCGCCCTCTCGCGATCTTATCTTGAAAAATGATGTCATCCCATACCAGGCCACATGATTTATGTCCACTGACGTGTCATCTATCTGTAACACGGCCCTTGTGTTGCCAAATTGCACCGCGATCCATTAAACCTCTAACACATGACTATAACCCTATCAAACTCATAAGACTCCCATGGCCTCTCCACAGGAACATAACGTCCTTTAACAACTGAC
The DNA here is from genome assembly GCA_030143305.2 of Amblyomma americanum. Lineage (NCBI taxonomy): Eukaryota > Metazoa > Arthropoda > Arachnida > Ixodida > Ixodidae > Amblyomma > Amblyomma americanum. The sequence goes on along the minus strand of JARKHS020011280.1, from coordinate 130,348 downwards.
TGACTGTCACTGTCATACTCGTATTAAATTGTGAAGACGCCCAATCATTTTATTTCACTCAGTCGTGCTTATTTTTCAAGATGCACAACCATGTCATCTGCGATTTTATTGTGCCTATAAAGACATTGAAACATGTATTCAACGCCATGTCTATCCTTTATAGTTTACTGTACTACAGTGATTAGAATCTAGAGTCTTTACGCCTTCGCTTTTTTTTCGTAGGACTTGCCGTGTCCTACTGCCATTCTTATGAGGCCATCGTCAAGAAAGGCTTCCCCTGGTACTTCCTGCTTGAACTCGTTTGTAAGTTCTACAGAGTGAGTATATATGCTTTGAAATACATGTCAGATGCACTGTGTGAGGTTGCTTCAGCGATATACCTTAATACTCGCTCAATGTGTCCTTACTATTCGTTCGACGCACTTAGGCGGAAAGCGGGAAGCCACGATGAACAAGGCAGCTTAATTTTGTGGCCCGAGCTTCGCATGCGCACAGAAAATTGCTACAAGCGCAGATTAATTTCTTCTTCCTTTGAATGCAATGACATATGTTATTAGCTTTTGTAGGCCTGCCTAAACAGGTGAAAGATAGCCTGGAGTTCTCGGCGGCAAAGATTGGGAAGCCATCATAGTTGCCGAGCGCCCCGACTAATTCCGTTTGTTCGATTACTGATATTCCGTCAGCCTGCCTTCATAAAGGGTGAATCCTTTTGATTATCTATCTGCCACCATCCAGGTTACGCTGCAGGATTGGCGCTGGCGCTGACCATGACTAGAGTGATGGACAGGGGTCAGCCCGCGCTGCTCTACCTCGTCCCGGCCATTCTGTTACCCGTCATCTCACTCGCCTGGTGTCGTGGTGACCTCAAGAACCTCTGGGAAGGGGAGTTTGTGAGTAGTTCCATAGAAGTAACCAAGCGCCGAGACTTAGCGGTGGTGCAATTTCGCCGCTGTCCACAAGGCCGTGAGCAGAATGCGCTGTCGTGGCAGCTTGTGTTTAAATAGAGGCAGCGGAAAACGTTTGTGTACTGAGAAGCTCCTTGCATGTTCAATACGTGCAGTATGACGACATAAATAGGAGTTTTCTGTGCGCTGTTGTTCTCAATCAAAGGATGCAACTTCAGCCTTAAAAACTAGTAAATAACTCCTTTCTAAGCAATAAACAGCGATCTACTGAGCTTCGTATGCAGGGCGAAATTAAAAGAATGCTTACATACAGGTACACTTTATTGCGATACGAAAAAACTATAGACGCCAAATGGACTTGCTAATGTTTCTGAGAAACGCCCTTTCACGTAAATATTACTCACGAGCAATGAATTCGTTGCATTCGGATGCGAATAAATTGCAGGCAAGCTTTCCCATTACATAAATATGTTCGTCAGGGTTTTTGTGATGAACTTGTTGCGACAGGGTTCGTCTAACCATAGCCGAATTGGAGCGCAGCTTGTATCATCAGTTTAGAAGTAAGTTTGCCGCAAGGTCGAGCTGGGAAGGCAAGAGAAAAGTGTATCCAGTACTGGGCGACTGCTGCAGCGAAGTCACTACCTGAATGACGGCACAGGACGTGTTCCCGATTCCGTCCAGCCATACGGATTCCTCCCCTTCCATTCAGTGCCCGGTCAGCTGCTGTGAGGTGACCTAAGCGAAAGAGGGTACAGCATTCACCTCCGAAACGGCTTGAAACCCTAAACATAATTCAAGTTGCATAGAGCAGACGACACTGGAAGGTATGAGGCACGCTAACATTCAGGGAGGTGAGCGCTCAGACACCAGATGCGTCGTTTCCTGGAATTGTGTGCCTTACCCGCCATCAGACGTCTTCCAAGTCTTCCAATAGCATCAAAAAAGAAGAATAGGGTACAAAAACGGCCCAGGGGCGATCGTTTTATACATCCGGAGATACTGTCGCTGCTAATTCAATGCATTTCTCAGCCTATAGTACGCTGATTAGAGCAACACAGAGATAAGGTTTATCGGGCTTGAACACGTTAGAGCGCCGGGTTCACCCATCACGAGAAAATTCAGTGTTCTCTTTATAAGTTTCTTTTCTCCCACTCTGGCACTTTCAAGCCTTCGTCATCATTCTGCTGCTAATGCGCATCCTCGTGGACAACCAATCCCAAGGGCTCACGGTTAATTGCATTGCGAAGTCACAACCAGCTCTGGCTGTCGGGAGTGTGGCTCAGCAGTTCGGAGAGCAACACGTTCTGCAGGTGTGGCATGAGTTGACGAAGTACCAGAGCGGGGTTGTTAGTCTCCGTATATCACCTACCCAGCCCGTGGGATAATTCCATCGGCACAGCGTACAACCACCAGCCACTAGTCAGCTCCCTATCCCAGTGTCATTCTACCGCTTACTCAGTATCATACCTCCAAGCAGATCTAGTCAGGAGGAGTGGCGTCTCCCACGTTATCTTAGGTGGACGTCTTTGTTGAGTGACCCTCCTGCACGTCACGGCGCCGTTCCGCAGGCGGTGCACCTCCTCCAGATCTGTGCAGAGAGCCTCTTTATCTGCCGTTGCCCGTAACGCACAACGTAGAGGTGGGAAGAGGTTGTCCAAAGGCTATGTGCTCGAAATAAGCTGGAGATATAGTCGAAGCGCTTACCAGCTAGTCTGGGTTTGGAGCCTGTGCTCTCCACTGCCGGTTCTTCTTCAACTTGCCGACAGGCGGAATGCATACTCAGATTTCCCTTCAAAACTGTATGTAGTTCGGGCTTTAGAGTGCTGTATGGAATCCTCGGCTACTGCGTGAACAGTACCCCCCGCATTGTACACAGGTTTTTGCTCGTACCATCGCAGGGCACCTGAGCCGCTGAATTACAAGGAAACGACACTTCTACCAGCATAAGTGCAGACATCTCTAGCCTGCGGCATCGCATAACTGAACTCCATTGCTCAGAGTCCCCAGACGCTGGTTTACGCAGTGTTACGAACGGCTACGACTACCTCAAACAGCTTGCAGAACTCGTACTTTTGTTTACGGGTACATTTGCAAGGAATTTAAGAAATTATGGCATTCTTTGAGTGGCACTTCGGATAAAGACTAGCCACTTGTGCCATTATTATTTTGCAGCCCGCCATAAAGTATCCCCCCAGCCAGAAAAAGAGTCGATCAAGGCCGGATTCCTTACCAAGAGCAAGTCCTTCGCAAGGGTAGGCAACCATACTGGAGACGAGCTCTTGTACCAGTTTAGGTCCGATCACTCAATCCTGGATAGCCCTCACTGCGAGTGGGGGCCAGGTCCACAACTGCTACCTCCTTCGTGATGGTGTGGGTTCAACCCCGTGCATCGTATAAGTGGCGATGAAACCACCCGTATGCGCTTCGTCTTGGCACTCCGGCTACACAGCGCAGCGTCGTCGAGTTCATGTATTTCCTTCGCGACACGTTCCAAGCAAGAGTCCGACCCTCCCAACTTAGGCGCCTTTTTCTGGCGCCGATCCTGTTTGCCCAAGCCAAGTACCGGTGCTTACAAACCGGAAGCACAACTGTGGGCTTCTTGCAGCACCCCCTTATTCTCACGGCAGCCCTACTAACTGACGCACCACGGGTGCAAGAATCAAGTCTGCTTTCGCGTCGTTTCCACCCTTTAAGCCTATTCAGACGCCAACAGACCTCACCGTTCCGCGGAGACGGTGCTGGTTTTTGGCCGGAGGAGGGAGGTGGAGGGGGTGCAAACAGACACAGGTAGCACTCCCGAGTATTCCGAAGGCTCCGGTTACACAGGAACGCCCCACCCCTTCTGACTTTATTCAATGGCAATTTCGCACCAGCTACTACCTGAGGCTGAGACAAAGCAGGCCAACCCTGGGCTGCAACAGCGTATAAAACCTCGCTCTCCGTGTCCTGCAGATTGTACCGCAGCGGTCGCCTTAAGGTAGAGAGTCTGTTTCGTATGCTGGAGGTACTGCGTTCGATCGCCAGTGCCGCCGGGCATCAACTTGTTATTCAATGTGTGGGTGCCCGGCTTTCCCCCGGCCTAGTGGTCTACTTTTCTGGGGTTAAATGGTTGGCAAAAAGGGTATTTAGCCTAACCCCTCCTCCCAAACCCAAACTCGCGGCTTCATTTTCGCTGACTAAGATCACAGGAGCTTTTTTCTGGCCTGGCCGCAACCAAGGTGACGGTGGCTTCCATATATATGTAGCGCGAGCCGCGGTCCCCACCACCACAAAACCAGGAAGCACCGGCTTAAAGTAGGAATCAAAATGGCCTTCTGTGCTTTTAAATCATAGAATGCTTAACGGAAATGTAAACGTGAACAGAAGTTAAAGACAGTACGACCAATTACACATATAAGTTCTGGTTTGGTTTATGGGGTTTAACGTCCCAAAGCGACTCAGGCTGTGAGGGACGCCATAGTGAAGGGCTCCGGAAATTTCGACCACCTGGGGTTCTTTAAAGTGCACTCACCTCGCACAGTACACGGGCCTATAGACTTTCACCTCCATCGAAATTCGACAGCCGCGGCCGGGATCGAGCCCGCGTCTTGCGGGCCAGTAGCCGAGCGCTATAACCACTGAGCCACCGTGGCGGCTGCGTATAAGTTCTATAGAATTCCTGACATGGAATTTGGTCCGATCGTGCTCCTGTCGATCTCAAATCGTTCACAACAAACAACAAACCCGAATACAACAAATCTTGCTTAACCTTAAAATCTGTCGGCGATTGCCTATGTAACGGCAACTAAAGGCGCGGCAGATTCAATAGGGCGAACGGAAACTATGCGGTCGCAAGCATCAAAAACGTTTTCTCATCTTGATATTTATACGGGGTGACCGCTGAGGAGAGGGAGGTCGGAATAACGGATTAACATGCCATAAGATTCTTAGCATCAACGCAACTTAGCTAATATCTAGCCTAGCCAATCGCTATATGTTTCTTCCTCGGGCCCTTCGAAAGCCCGGAGCCATATGGTGTAACACCAACATTTTCCTCTGGGTAATTGGTTGACGCTACGCCCTTCGCTTGCAGGCTCCCAAGGACGACCTGGCGACCCCTCAAATAGACGTGTGCGTGTCTTCCAGTGAGCAATTCCAGATGATCCACGGCCGAGGCTTGCTCTACGTCACCACACCTGTGCTGTCCTGGCTAGCGCTACCCATGCCAGTGTCGCAGAAGGCGTACAATGCCAAATGGAGCTAAGGCGCCATGTTGCCAACAGAATATATATTTCTCGCACGCGAAAAACCTCGTTTCCATTTCAAGCGATCTGTCTAGAAAAGGACGCTGTTCGCATTGTCCATAGAAGCCACCGATCGACTGTGTGAAGAAACTTTGATCGCTGCTGGTCCGAATGAATTCGACGAACGCCAAAGGAGTTTTTTCACTCTCGTTTCATGAAGAAAAGCGCACTTGTCAAACATGCTTAAGTACCGTTGGTTTCGCGACGTCAGCAACAGTGACGTCACCTGCACCGGCAGGCGGAGCGAGTACGCGCTGAGACGGCGCTCCTTCGCCAGACGTGTCGTCGCATGGCGCCCACAGTCGAATGACCACAGGCTTTCGCCGAACACCCTTTAGGATTTCCAAAGTGTACTCATAAGTTTTTTTTTCGCAGTCTGGGTAGGCAATTACCGTCAAAAGATGAGGAGAGAAGCACGACGAGCATAGCCGACAATGCGCAGGGTCTCGTAGCTAAAACAACGAAAAACAGACAATGGGAAGAAAAGCTAGTCGAAAACACGAGCGCTGAAGCTTTGGCCTCGCATTCTGTTCAAACACTCAGGCTCCATGGCCGTTGAACGCAGCAAGTTCAGAAGCGTAGGCTGTCAACGACATTAATGCCGTGTGTATCTGCTGCGGTTTTCGTTCTCACTTCATCCGTCATATCGGCTACTTTGTGCAGGCTGCGGGCGTTATGAAATTGTAAAGTGTTTCTATCTTTATTTTTATGACGCGCTCACGCAGACACGCGCAAGCATGCACGTCGTAAACGTGTGAAGCCCTATGCGAGCACGTGGTCTTCCTATTGTCTGCGCAGTGGAAAGGCGGATATGTTTTGAGATATGCTGCAAAATATCGGGGAAGTACCGTATGTACACACTATCACCTCTCATATATGTCTCGTTAAAGGAAAGCGTTTTCCAGCGTGTGTCATCTTGCACGCTGTGCATGAGGCGCCGGCACTCAAGGCAGGGTTTTCCGCTAGGAAAACGTTCAGCCACAGATGCGTCCTCGTCAAGATTATGTGTGCATCTCCTGCCCACAGCTACAGCCAGCAGGCAGCAGACTACAGCTGGGCACAACGTACCCTAATTCGTTTCCCCTTACAGCCCACAGGAAGGAATTCACGAACGCAGAAACCGCAAAGTCCGCAGCAGAGTCACAAGGGATGTCAGCGATCATACTTGCGGAGTAGTTAGTCAGCAAACACGCGATAATCGACAGCACAGCGCTGCGTTTGGAGAAAATGAGCTTGTATTTTTTCATTCCGATATGGCGGTGAAGGAATACATTAGATCGGGGCTGCTGCTCGTATACTTTTAAGAATCCCTCGAAGCATACGTGTACACTTCACGACGCAACATGATGCACCGAAGGCCACACGCTCAACCGTTATCGTCGCCCATGTATACATGCATGAGTGTGCTCAGCAGTTTGTTCTGCAGCACGCAGCTGCCCATTATAAATTCACGTAGTTGCTTTCGCACCAACGATGCTTGCAACGAGCTGCAGACGCACGCAATGCAGCGAAAAGCCACCATCGAAAGGGTTGTGGACAGAGGCGGCTTCACATCTGTTCAGTTTTCGATTTCTGGCCGAGTTTCTAGTCTTTGGAATTGGCGCCTGTGATTGGTCTGTTTACAAAGACGTTACATGGCACTTCATTTTCAGCAGGTGCTTTGAATCTGGAAGATTTTGGGACTTTCATTTGCGGCTTTTCTCAGCAATGGCGGCACCTTTCCGCGTAGAAAAAACGTCGGTAGTGTTCTCTAGGATTACATTCCAGCCGTCTAGCCTAGTTTGATATTTCCCTTTAGTGCCCCTTTAAATCGCTGTGAAAGAGCTTTTAATATCGGACGAAACTTGGCGCACTTTTGTTATTATATCCACTCAGAGCCTATGCGTCACACGTCTGTCTGCTAATAACTGGAAGCAATCTATAATTTATCAATTTGTTTAGAGGTGCACAGATATATGTTTTATTATGTCAACTGCTTTTCATCCCCACGTCAACAAGAATGGTGCCAAACACCATCGCAGGGTCGGCATTGAGGAGGTGATAGGCAATATTCGGGCACAATAAATATTAACTTTTATATTTGTTTCCAATCTACACAAAATAACTAGCCAAAAACAATTTTTTTTTGCATCGGAACACGAACGTTCAAGGGCGTTGTTCCTATAGAAACTGAGATAAGACCCACCTAATCCAAATTTCTAAGCTAAAACCACGCCTGTGCTGCCAGGGTTCGGCTATTCAAGATTACATAATCGCAAACGACAGAAAGATCACGGATGCTCAGAAAAGCAGGTTCAACCAGTCAACTGGTCGGCATGTTGATTTTCCAGGATATTTTCCTGACAGTCCTTTGAGCGAAGGGCAAAGAAAGACTCGGAATACATCACTAGCATTGCAGCAAAAAATTAAACTGTAGTCTATTAACTTATTTTTAGTAGCTTTTATTTTACTCTTGTAGAAAAGAGACAGTTTTCCTTTATTAAGTTTCGCTATGCCCGCTGCGCCAGAAAGCAGGATCTTCAGCGTACATATTTCAAGTCACATGGCTCCGGGCATACCTGGTCGCGAAGAGCCTTGGCGTGCGTGCATGTCTTGTCGGTGTCGTAGATCTTGAAGACCGATTTACCATTCGAAGTTGCCACTGCAGACAGTTTGAAAAATTCTGTCACTCTGACGTTTTGCATTACCTAGAGTCTAAGCCCAACGGCGATATGCAGCTCCATCTCCATGCCCTGAGTCGCTGTGGGACGTTGAACCTCCATGAACCATAAACTTTTATATCAGCCAGATAAACCTCCGCATTTAACTTGCACTTACGTTCGTAGTTTTGATTCTGACTTAAATGTTAATGGTTTATGGTTTATAAGGGTTTAACGTCCCAAAGCAACTGAGGCTATAAGAGACGCCGTAGTGAAGGGCTCCGGAAATTTCGACCACCTGGGGTTCTTTAACGTGCACTGACATCGCACAGTACACGGGCCTCTAGAATTTCGCCTCCATCTAAATTCAACCGGCACGGCCGGGATCTGACCTAAATGTGATATCACTACAAATCGTCAAACGGAACGCGAACTTAAACAGATCGGTCCATAAAAACTAGAAACTAAGCCGAAATTCACTCATAGTGGCCGTGACCCAGCGCTCATCTGCAACTATTTAGCCAGTAACTAATTAAAAGCATTGTATTAAAACACCCCTGTTACCCAACTTCGCTGTCATTTGCCTCGGGCTTTTTTTTTTAGCTTGCACGTGGGTACAAAACATTGCGTATCCAACCTCAGTATGCATGACATCATAGTATATAACAAAAAGCGTCGCTCTCAAATTTCTCCAATGCGGCCAGCGGTCTCGTGCGTTGAGCATTCCTTTTCTGTACAAAACAAGAGACTCGCGGCACTTAAAAGCCTAAGCGCCATTCGTGCTGCCTATCTGAAAGCATCGATGAAACCACGAGTATTGCTTCATAACTTCATTTCCCAGTTCTGTTTCGCCTCTAGCAGCCTTGGTACTACCGGACAGGCCAGGATTTTCCCAAGGTTAGCGTGTATTTTAAACTTTCTCTCAATGTGATTTATCTACGTTGAGCTAGCATAGACATGGTGTGTGGTATGCAGACCTTGCGAAGTGTTTTATAGGCCTCACGTGCCTAATTAAACGTTTGTGGGTCTCTTACCAGACCTCCCGGTTAACAAAACAGCACGGCAGATTTAATTAACCCTATGGGTTGCTAAATAGTTGCGAGCCTGCTGAGCTGACATGCGTCTTCCAAAATATGGTTGAGGCGTAAAAAGCATAAAACAAAGTTGTGAAATGGTTGATAGCGTGAAAAAAACTACATCAGAGTTCGTTCCCATGAACGCGCACATTCGCTTTGAGCGCCAGCTTCTCCTGCTGACCCTGTTTCATTACCAACGGGGTAGTAATAAATTAGCCGGCGCTTTTAGGAAAAAGCGCACGCGCAGTGTTCTGAAAAGTAACAGTGGCGAATTAGTCTAGCCTGTCTCCTTCCAAGAATGAAAAGATTGATGTGACGAAACGTAAGAAAGTATACAGTTCCTTCAATACGATGTTTGTCAAGCTTTCAGGCTTTTTTATGATGATTCTTTGTACTTACTGAACGATGTAACATTCCTGCGCTACATATTTTTGTTATTGGCACATTCCAAAATATCTCAAGTGACGTTTATGTTTTGTTTTTACGTCAGCACTTGATTGCCCATTGTGACATTTCAGTACTTTGCTCAGCACGTGATCTTGTGCACAGCAAAAAATACATCCGATGCCACTGAAAAAAAAAAAATTTGCCTCCTCTGTTGTACCCCGCTTCTTTGACATTTCTCACTACGACGCTCTATGTTTTGAAGACAATTTACTGACTATGTTTTCTGGGTGATGTAAAGAGTAAGGCTTTGAAGATTCGGTGAAAAATGTTCATTCGAAAAACAATCGTTCTAGCGTGCTGCAAAGAAAAAAGAATAAGACAATGGACTAACTTCAAAAGTGATTCAAATTGACTCCACTGCACTAGTTTTAAAGATTTTACTTTACCTAGAGTGTAGCAAAGGAGACAGCTGATGTTTACATGTTGGCACACATGTTGCTAATAGCCCCTTCGCAACAGGCAGCAGAATACAGAAGGATCGAACATCGTCTGTGATGCTAAAAATGAATCCACCGCAACATAAATCTGTAGAAAAACACTGACCTCGATGAATTTTAAGGAAAGTCTAAAGGATTGCTGTTAGCCGTAGTTCCCAGTGATGTAATAGTAATCATGCCTTCTTCATTACGTGCTTACGGAAGAAGGCAACAGTAAGCATTCTTAGGTATATTCTGGCGAGCCCCTGCTCTCTGTGCTTGACACTTCTATCTCTATATGAAAGAAGTTGTGGGCTTGTGTAGGCTACCGCTTTTGTCGAGAATTCTCGTCAGTAAAAATGCAAGAGAATACATAATGGCAAACTGACCTTCATTGAAGTAGTAGGCTTCACTTTGGAACGGGGGCTGTAGAAGGTAAAGCCGGGCTTGCCCATCTGAAAGGACACATCAAGCTTACGAGAAAAGCATACTCACGTGATCTTCTCTGTGTGAAGTATTCTGACACAAAACTCAAGGTGCATAATTCTCTCCTGCAAATCACTGAAATACTAGATTGATTGGCAGCTCTGCCTCACTGCCCCGTGTGTCTTTGCGGAGACTCGGATTGAAGTGATTAGAAGGACAAAATTCAGAGTTTTTCATACATCAGTATGCTCTCTATTTTGCCAAGACCATGGCTGCCGTGCTATTGCCATTTGTTAGTGGTGCTCTGGAGTGAATGCTTTTCCTGCAGGCTTCTCGAAAGCGCATATTTGTTGGCGCAGTCTAGCCAAAAGTTCTCGGGGCATAGCGGCGAGGGTTGCTGCGCTTTCGAAATAATAAAAACTGATATGAAGATTAGTAACGGTTGGCAACATGTCTCTCAATAACTAAGGAGACTAACAGCACTAGTTAAAAGTTGACTACTCAATATTTGCTAAGCAGCCTACCAGTTAAAACGCCTTAGCTCTATTTTGATGCATTTCACTGCTGACTATGCTATGCTCATAAAAGCATTCTTCTAAGACAAAAAGGCAATTTTTTTGAAACAGCAGAACATCTTAGATGAAACGCATGGTATACGAAACTTGTGGCCCGGCAAAAAAATTAAAAACGACGCTTTTTCGCGCTCTCTTTCTTGATTCTATTTTTAGTTTAACTCGTCATAGCTCGAGTGGCTTATTGATACAGGCACAGATATCAGCCGCTTCATGCTACCCGATGAGCGAACATACCTTTTCCAATCAGACGCGCGTAATCCCCTTCTTCCTCATACAGGGCGTAACTTGTAAATCTGCAACACAAAAATAAAATTGAGGTTATTAAAGCACAACTCAATTGATTTGTAGCCACAGCTGTGAACTTAACAAAAGTGCTTCTGCTTGGTTCTTCTTCTTTTTTTCTATAACAGAATTCCTTTCCAAGAATCTATTTTTGCCTGTACTTTGCAACCCTTGAGGGTGTCCAATACTGCAGCCTCCTCTAACGCCCCCCCCCCCCCCCCCGCCCCCCTACGAACACTGCTTTCCTGGCTTCTATTGAAATTACATCAAGCAATATAGGCACCAGCATTGTGTATGCAATCCGAAATGTGCTCATGTACTTCAACATAAGAAATATGAACTTCATGCCTAAAATAACAAATTGTTGTTGCATAGCATTCGAATGATGTATTCTGCTTCTTGAGTTAAAGAAAACTTAATAAGCAAATTTAGGTCAGTTAGCAGTAGATTGAAAGCGGTTTTTGTTTTCACTAATAGTCCGCTCACGTGTAGTTTTTAGGATCTCCGGGGAGCTTGTAGATGTCGACGCAGTTTACACGGTCAGCGGGGGTGTTCTTGCCGCTCCACACCACAGTAAAGTTGCGCGACGAGGTTGGTTCCAGGGTGGTCCCGTTTCGGTAGCACTGGTACGTCGTCACCGTGCACTCATTGTGTATTCTCTGCGCACGTGCAGCCGCCATGCATTGTTTTCACTAAGCGCTCCGGCAGTTAGTTTGTTTTATATATATGGCATTATCTTTGCCGATTTCTTGTAATACTGGTCATGTTATTCTCGTTACTTTTACACGTTAAATGTTCGCCCAACAAGTGGTCTCGAATTTTTCGACGATGAACAAACGAACGTCTTCAATCTTGTATAAAGCCCACCGAATGAATTTTTAGCCCAATTTGGTCGATTTCTACACCAATGTTTCCACTGCGAATCGCCGGTTCTACAACACAGCATTAACAAATGGTTCTAAACTGTATTTAAGGAACTTTTGTATTCTGCACGGAAAAAAAATCATGAGCGGCATACTAATACCTTATGGCTACGACCACGGCCAAAGCTGTTCTCCGTTCAAACGTTCTCTTTTTTTTTTCTACCTTAGAAGTTGTATGAGGGGCTCTCTTCGCTAAGCGCTACTGGTGTTATTATCAATACACGACGCGAACAGTTACGGATGTCAGTTTTTTACACATGCGTGAGGAGCAAACAGTCTGGAAGTTTGCACTAACGTTTAAGTTCTATCATACATAGATGCCGATAACGGCTATCCGGGAGCAGCGGGAATGTGGAGGCTACAGCAAGAGAGATAAACATTCGGGATTTTTCTAACACCATTATTACACATACCTGAAAAAAGTCCTCCATGTCCGTGGCGCCGAGTGCTCCGACAGTTGCTCTGGCGACTAACAGAAGGATAACAGCAGCGCGTCTTGGCGACATGCCTAGAAAGAGACTAAACAAGAGGTGTTTTTGGTTTCAATTATCCGAACAATCAGTTTTTTTCTGCATGCAGTGCTGATCGCAAGCCAGTGCCGTAGTTCTAGGTAAGATTAACTACGTTCCGCACCACGTGTGCTTCATGCCAGGTTGAGGAAATATTAAATTTCGATTGAACATTTCGCTCAAAGCGCTGGAACTACATACGCAGGAAAAAAAATTTCGCAGCCCAGCGTTCGCTCTTTCTCGGTCGTCTGTGCTGGCAGCTTGGTCTGCCCTTTTTTTAAGCTGCATGAAGGCAACAGGTGTGCGCACGGGTCTGCCTGGTGAAAGTACAGATAATGTTTCTACGCAAGCAAGCCCCGGAAGCGGTACCGTCACTGAGATGTTAGACTTAGTTCGGTTTCGCCATCCGGTTTTTCAGAGAACTCCGCATGTACTCTCTGTAGGCGTTCGCGCGTAGATGCATCCTGCAGGTGTCCATGCACTCTACAGATAGCAGCTTGCGACACACGAAACATCAACGAAGACCTCCAGGTAGGAAGACCTTATCGCTTTTTTTTTCTTCATTGAGGGTGGTGGAGAGAGCGCTGATATGAAATGTCGATAAGAAATCTTCTGCAGGTGGCATCCGCGGCTTTCGTCCTATACACGTGGCTGCAGTTGCTGCGAAACCGTTTTCCTCCTTCACAAGGACACCACTAGGCTTCACCAGGATGCATAAAGGCTTTTTCGCTAGCGACCCACTTGGCTGCCAATGGTGGCCTGTGGTAGTTGCCAGGTGGAGGTTTCAACCGCTACAGGACGGCTTTTTCGCTAGCAAGGCTTAGCGCATTAAAACGTACAAAAAAAGGCAACAGCTTTAAACAAGGGTGTTCCAAGTGCCAATGACCAATGTCTTTAAATAACAGTAACACGTTAGTACCGCAAAGTCCTTGCGGAATGTGCTAACAGTGGCTGGAACATACGCTTCCTACAGTATTTATTTACTGTAAATGGCTGGGGCAACTCCCAGAAATGCCCTACATCTTCAAGAAATTTTCGAATTCTTGAAATATTACTTTACAGCTTAAGTTTCATAATCTCCTGTCAGTTATAGTTTCTCATAATGATAGGTAGACTTTCATACCTACCTTTGTTAGGATCGGAAGGCGTGGGTATAGTGACAGTCCTCGCCTCTGTGCTTATGGAACAATGTGCCGAGTCGTATGAGGAAGAAGTGAAGTTGTAGTTATCACGGGGTGCAATGCAAGGGAGCTGTGCTGCGCCGCATGATGACAGCCGCCCTTAATATGCTGCGGCCTTCTATAGGTCCGGTAGGCGTCACCAGTGGTCTCTAGCTTAGCCCGCCTGGATTACTTTACCGTTTCAATAAATTTTGTTCTTGTTTCCCATTTTGAGCGCAGCTGCCTGAAATAAAAAAAAATTTAATGTCCTCGTGGAAACGAACCCAGCAGCTTACCTCCTCTCACACACCACACGTGATATGTTCGTATAAAATCTCGATGCCAAAGAACAAAAGAAGAAACGCTTTGAAATCAAGCGACGTGTATGTATTGTTACAAAACGCTGAGAACAATTCAACGTCACCATCTGTATGGATACGCTGTCACAGCTGTACGCACGTAGGAAAAGTGTTGTAAAGTTCAGCAAAAAACAAGCAAACAAGCAGCTCGCTTCCGCTTGTCTAAAAAGAAATGTGAACAAAAGACCGTACCATAATTACAGGGCAAGTAATTTTTCAAACCATGTGTCGGGGACACATTTCTGTCACGGGAAAGATGTTTAATTTATCCTAAATTACCTAGACTCGCTTCATACGTCCACAGGTATCTTCATGCTCTCTTTACACGTTAAAAATGCCCCTTTTTTATACGAGTAAACATTCGCTTCACTCGCGATTTCCGCACGCAGGAATAAGAGCATATATGGACAATACGTCTAATTTATCATAACGTAAGCTCCTGTGTGTGGAACAATAAACAAGCGAGAGGTGAGGCGTGAGGCGAAAACCGCCAGCCATGTGTGCCGCGGGTAGAGCAAGAATGACTGGATTAATGCGCTACTACAAGAGCGGCGCGTATAAAGGTTCTCAGAATTACCGGCCGGCAGAGGCATTGATATTTAAGCGAGTTATTTTAAACAGAACTTCATAGGGTGGGCAAGTGTACACTACCTATTTGTCTACTTAAGCGCTGTGCCGAAAACGTGGACACGACTTCAAAAGCCTAGCTGGGCGCTGGTGCTACCCACTGTGCGCGGAATAAGTTCTTTTATTAGTGCATTTTAGAGCCTTTGCCATCCTTAGCTAACAATAATTTGTTTTTGGGAAAGGAAATGGCGCAGTATCTGTCTCATGTATCGTTGGACACCTGAACCGCGGCGTAAAGGAAGGGATAAAAGAGGGAGTGAAAGAAGAAAGGAAGAAAGAGGTGCCGTAGTGGAGGGCTCCGGAATAATTTTAGACCACCTGCGTATCTCTAACGCGCACTGACATCGCACAGCACATGGGCGCCTAAGCGTTTTGCCTCCATAAAAACACAGTCGCCGCGGTCGGGTTCGAACTCGGGAACTCTGGATCAGTAGCCGAGCGCCCCAACCACTGAGCTACCGCGGCGGGTAGCTCTTCTTAGCTCGTCCTTCAATTTCGCACCACCATCGTACATAATAGCATAATAGGCTAAGCTGTGTGTCGCATGTTGACACACAAATTTCATGACGAATTCTGCGAATTTTGTGATGAGAAAGCACTTATGCGCAAATTAAAAGAACATTCAACGCCTGATGCTAAATATCTATTATTTTCACATGTTTTAAATTCTCTTCGCCGGACCTTTTATCACACATAGCTATATCGAACCAACCACCCCCGTAGCCGAGGCGGAGGCTCAAGCCATTAGGCCACCAGTCGCCTCCCACCATATCTCCCGCTTTCACCAAGCACTTTCCATCTTCATCTTCTTGCTTAGAACTGGCGAGAGGAATTTCTCTCGTTCCACTTTATCGAATGCCAGCCGAGGCAGGTGGCAGATGGAAATTGGAAGATGGAAAGTGGTGGGTGGCAAGGAGGCAGGAGACGCAGTGGACGCAGACGCCGACGATGATGCTGCGAAACTGAGGAACGAGCTATGATGGTGCGAAATTGAACTCTTCTTAGCTCGTTCCGCAATTTCGCACCATCATCGTCGGCGTCTGCGTCCGCTGCGTCTCCTGCCTCTTTTCACCCACCACTTTCCACCTGTCACCTGCCTCGGTTGGCTTTCGATAAAGTGGAGCGAGAGAAATTCTTGCCAGTTCTAAGCAAGAAGATGAAGATGGAAAGTGCTTGCTGAAAGAGGGAGATATGGTGGGAGGTGACTGGTGGCCTAAAGGCTTGGGCCTCCGCTTCGGCTACGTGGGTGGTTGGTTCGATATAGCTATGTGTGATAAAAGGTCCGGCGAAGAGAATTCAAAACATGTGAAAATAATAGATATTTAGCATCAGGCGTTAAATGTTCTTTTGATCTGCGCATAAGTGCTTTCTCATCAAAAATTCGCAGAACTCGTCATGAAATTTGTGTATCAACATGCGACACTCAGATTAGCTCAAATTTAGCAGATTAACTGACTGTGGCGCCACTTTTCACAACCAGACGAATGGTTCTCGGAGGCTACACACTCGAAAAGCACTGCTGGCAGGTGGCTCCATAGCACAGATGGAGCTTTCGTCCACTTATACCTGGAATTTGTCGGGCAGCTTCACTAATGTTATGATTCAACTCTGCTTGCCCACAAGCACAGCTGTCCAGTTCTTTAATGGTCTAGTTGATATGCCAAGCCCATAGCTATTTCTTGGGAAACCAGGGACGGTTACCGAACCGGAAGCACAAGCATAATTCACGTATACAGTCGGCTTCAGGCTGCCCGAGGTAGTCCTGGATCCGATGCGCTTGATAAATCAGGAATACGGATGCCCTTTACTGTAAAGTTGACATTCACTAGACTCCTAAACGTGTTATGCTTGTTCGGTCATCATCTTCTTCGCGCTGTTCAGCATGCCTAAGCGTGTCATTTGTTATTTGTGGTATGCGTTCCGTTGCATAAACTCGCCGTCTCTTGTCAAGAACACGTACCCCGTTGTCCTCCACGGACAGGAGCCTCCCATCGCTGCGTCGTCATTCATCACAGAGCACTCTTCGACTGACACCGCACTGAAACTGGCGACAAACAGAAACGAAATAAGCACGTATGGAAAGCGCCTGCAGCGACTCCAAATGCGCTAAAAGCGGCATTAAAGCGTGCAAAGTTTTGGTTTCTTCAATTTCTAGCCCTGGATAGATCAGAACTTCCATGAACCCTTGTTCTCTATTCGATTTATCAAGGCAGCATCGCCCACTGCTCTGACTGTTCTGAAACATTTTTTTTTGGGGGGGGGGCAACGGGTAGTTCTAGGGCAGGCCGGGGCTCTTCTAAGCTGCCCCCGCATTCTCGGTTCGATTAGATCGTACGTGCAGCAGACGACGACGTAGTAGGAGCTCCCTGAGGTCTTATTGAGAAAGAATTGTGAAACTTATTTGTCAAATAAGGACCGGCTGTAGTAGTAACTGAATGAAAACATTTCCATTGTGCAAGAACGTGGCGCCGCTGTCTGCGCGTAAGATTCGCGCTCGCTTAGTTTCTGGTTGCCGTATAATTAAGTGCAATGGCCGCCGAAGAACGACTGCGATTAGTGACGACGCCGAGATGAGAGTTTTCTGCCTCTCGAAGCTTGCAATGAGAGAAGGCAGGCTTGTCTCACGGAACGTATTTTTGAATCATAAAAGGGAACGCATGGCATTCTAGTGAATGCCAAATTTCACAGTCACCTTGATATTCCAAAAACCATCGGATCCAGGACTCTACTGGACAGTCAAATGTATCCAGTGCCGAACTGCCAAAGGATAAATCAGGGCTTGACAAATCGCTAAGACCATTATTCGCTCGCCACTGTAGTAAGATCGCATTTGTAAAATAACTTTGCCCAGTGAGGAGCATTTAAGCTCAATATAGTGACAAGTAGAGCACACTGCGCCATCGTCTGCTTCCTGTCCTATCTAGCTAACACGACTGAAATTGCGGGAGTAGATGAAGAAAGTCCTGAAAGTCCCTGCGAACTCTCCGTTGCTCAAAAAGAGTACGTTTCAAAACAGTTAGATTAGTAGGTGGAGCTATCCTGGCGAATTGAATAGCGAGCAGAGGTTCCACGTAGCTCCGAGCAGCCCGGAACGACAAATCGGAGAGACCAATTAAGGTCGCTTTAATTAGCCAAACTCATAACTGTCATCGGGCTGCTTGTGACGGTGTCAGGACTGGAAGCGACGTCATGAAGGAAGCGAGAGTGCGGATTGGGACTGCCCCGTGAAATCCAGAATCCGATGCGCTATAGATATCGAGGAGAAACTCGCCGTTGCCTTAAGAAAGAAAACTCTAACTCCCAACACTGCTATGTGGGCCATTGTGATGCGCAGGCACACTCCGAGACATAAATCTGCCTTCTCTCGTCGATAACGCACACTCTTGTCATCCACGGGTAGGGTGCGTCGCCGCTCATCGCAAACCATTCTTTGCTTCGCATTGCACCGAAGCAGACGACAAGCAGAAACGGAACGAGCACGAACCTGAAATGCCCGCTACAGCGGCGCCATGTCTGTCAAAAATTTCATTGAACACCGAAAATGTTTCTCCATTCACTTGCAATTATATCCGGACTTCGTTCCTCCATCAATATGGCCGCAAGCAGCGCATTTCGCATCATCGTCTGCTCTCTATCCGATTCAGTCTGCCCAAAAATGCAGCGGCTGGCGTGTAGGAGAGACTTCAGTCTCCTCTTGAAGTACTATCAGCGTAAAATGAAATGTGAACAAGACACTTGAAGCAAGGACAGCAAAATAAGATCCATGCTAACAAGGAAAAACTCAGTACCGGCGAGTATTAATTTAACATCGAAGGCGCACCCGGGCTTTAGAAGTATTTATCAACCGCCTCTGTATTGTCTCTCCAGGAGTTAATAAATATTAGTGTTTTTGTGTTGGCATTTCAGCTGTCGTGCTCGCGTTTAGTTTGACGCTGATTGTTCATGTTGGTGATAAAATGACGGGAGATCATACTCTGTGATGCGATAAATCTGCATTAACAGAATTGGTCTTTCCTTTTTAGCTTTTAGAAAGATTGCCTCTCTACTGCATCGTTGAATTTCAATTGTCTGTGGCTTTTTCGTTCCGCTGCCACGTAAGCTTCCGGTGGGTGGAGGTTTTTGTAGTATGAATATAATTAGGTGGGTGGGTGGGTGGGTGGTTTGAGGGTGAGGCGGGTGTTGGGCGCGGAGGCCTCGGACACACACACACACACAGCGGCATTTTCGCCAAGTGAGGGCTTTTCTCTTGAGGCAATAAAAGAATATGGGACAGTCAGACTGATGGGCGAAGCTTCCCTAGCAAATTCATTTGCAGACAGGGGTTCCGGGCAGTTGCGAGCAGGCCAATATGACAGAAAATGCCTAATAGTGTCGCTCAAGTGTCGGCCGTGCAGGTTCTGTTTGCAGATAGGTAAGCTAGGAAGCCGGACTGTTTGCGGTGCCATAATGGCGGCAGGGACGAGTACCTGAACAAACGCTGATGTTCATTCATCAAAACGGATAACTGGCACAGCTAGGGTACCGAATCGACATGACAGCTATCGCAATTTGTCATTTCCAACAAGTGAAACGTACACAACTGCTGGCGCATCCGTCGTTCCTCACGGTAAATGTGAATGGCGGTAATGAGGGTGCAAGCGGAGGTTATGATGCCGCTTTTAGCCCGTAAAGTGGAACACCCTTGGGTTTATCCAGAAAACATGAATTAAAAAAAAGAAAAATAGCTTTAATGACCATGTTTTCGAATTCGCCACTGTGGGACCGCAAAGAGCATGCGCAGGAATCCTGAAAAAGCAGTTAGTTCATTCGTTCATACCTGGGTCTTCGAAACTGCTAGGATGCGATTCATGTTCTTGGTTAAGACGGTAGCTTTTTTTTAACAGGGAGCCAGTCGCACAGTCACCATCATAACTTAAACTACTACCAATAACGAATGTACTTTGCTACACTGCAAAGCAGACATATAAAGCTTACTGCACAATTCTATATGAACCAACAAGTGCATGCCTTCTGTACGCAGCGCACTACATGTACGCCGGGGCTAGAACGATGGGCTGTTTTCAAATGAAGATAAGTCTAGAATTCACAGGTTAATTCATAAGCAGAAAAATTTCCCCGTATAATTGCGCAGTGACTGCCTCTAAACGGCATCGGGTAGTGGTGATGACAAAAGCCTACATTTCTGGTCAGAGCTTGCCATCCTGAGTGCTCATAAAACCTTAAAATAAATGAGTAACAGCATAAAATCTGAACATTATTTGTGTTACAGCCGCCAACAAGAATATAATCGACATGTAAAAATCTTAAGTAGGGAAACATTAAAAACGAACTGTACAATGCCTAGAGTAACTATAATTTTTGCTTCGTGCAGTGAATTTAGGAGAAAAAAATAATTTCTTATTTTTATTGCTTTATTGGTTGCAATTACACTTTCTCACAAAGCTGCGCAAATAGATTATGGTCACAGCAGAGGTAAATAGACACTTTCAACCTCTAGAATAGAGGTAATATCCTTTCGCTTTGGTCCAAAAAAGTTACTTGACGGGGAGAAACGTCAGAATCGAAATGCACACCTAGGTATTTAAAACCTGTACATGCTGTATCGGCTCGTTGTTTGCATACAAGGTTATTTTGTGGTTGTTTAAATTTTTTTCCCTAGAGCTGAATACAGTGCATCTTGTTTCCTGAGTATTAACAGTCACCTGGTTGATAGTAGACCACTTTAGGGCCCTAACTAGTTCTTTGCTGTTTAGTTCTCCTATTGGGTCTCCCATAAATAATAACGCAGTGTCATCAGCGTTCAATAATGCTTGGGAATATTTTAAGGCTGACGGAAAGTCATTTACGTATAACGAAAAAAAGATTGGTCCCAGTACTGTGCCCTGTGGGACCCCGATCAGCAAGGCCTGCAGTTTAGAGATCAAGTTATTCATTACAACATGCTGTTTGCGATTGGTGAGATAACTGTTAAATAAATGTGCTATTGTCTATCTAAAGCCGTAATGACAAAGCTTATGAAGTAGTATGGTATTAGAAATTGTGTCCAACGCCTTTTTAATGTATAAATGCATAACTATGGCAATCTTGTTGTCATGGAGGGCTCTATTTAATATTTCCGTGAGAACTAGGACAGCAGATCATGTTGATCTCTGCGGTGTAAAACTGTGCTGACTGGCGCTCATAATACTTTATTTGCTTATGAATTTCCTTACGTTTACACGCAGACATTCTTCAAAAATTGCGTCGATAATACCGCGAACTGAAATTTGTCAATAGTTACTTGATTGCGACCATTCTCCATCTTTGTGGATAGGTATCGCTTTAGCTACCATTAGTTTTTTTCAGTATATATTGAGCTCGCAATACATTGACTAAGCAGGTGCAATAGATGCATGGCTAATATTTCAATGTTCTATTTAATTACTTTTACAGGAATCGTGTCATGTCCCGAGGCTTTACTTACTTGAAGTCCATTAACTACACTTACTATTTCGCTTAACTCGAGCTCCTTCATTACAAATGCGTTTACAATAGGGTTTATTAGACTTGTAGGATCAGGTACGGAAATCAGCTGTTTTGCTAAGAGAGGCCCTACGTTTGTAAATAATTATTGAACGTGTCCACTACATCTTGGTCAATTACATGAAGTAATATGTGTTGCTTACATCGAAGGCCGATAGCATCATTCACTACATTCCACATTTCTGCGCTATTACCACCAGCTTGTTGGATAAGGAACGAGTAATATTCCTTTTTTCTTTTTCTCATTAGGGAGACTGTGGAGTTCATGAGTCGCTTAAATTGGGTTAGGTAATAATCATTATTTCTATCCTGTTTCCATTTTTGTACCAGTATTCTTCCCTCTTTAAATCATGAAGAATGGATCTTGTCATTTACGGGCAAAAAGGTTTACTTTACTTTTTGACACATGTATTCTCAACACTCTGGGATATCATGGTTTGAAGAGCTTGAACAAAATTATTGTATTCAGTTTCAACATTTTCCGCGTAAATTTCCGAAAAATCCGTTTCTTCTAGCAGCTTGCGAAACAAGCCATAATTTATATTTCTCTGCAGTTTAGGGCGAATGGGCATTTGATTATCTACCATTTTCATTTGCATGGCAACAAATAAGGGAAAGTGGTCAGAAACAAGATAAGGGCACACTTCAGCAGAAACCCTTTCATCAAAGTTACACAATACATGATCATTTAGTGTACTTGTGGTGGTTGTAACACGGGTAGGTTCAACGATCAGGTTGTGCAAGTTGAAGGATTCCAGCAGCAGTGTGTAGTCGTTTTGGGTACCAGGTGTGATATCGATGTTAAAATCACCAACAATGAGAATACTGTCGTATTCCCATGCGATAAAAGAGTAAGGGGTGTTTCAAAATGTTCAATGAAGGATGGTAATGGTGAACCTGGAGGGCAGTACCCCACTCCTACTATAATTCCACCTGAAAGTTGATAAAGAGTGATTCTATAGCACGGTCACTAACTGAAGTTGTAGACAATACTTGAAAAGCCATGTCTCGTCTTATGTATATTCCTACCCCACCACCCCTTGCGCGTGAACAACGTGGGAGGGAGGAAAATTTATATCCAGGTAGTAAGACAGTCTCCTTGTCCATCGCCCATGTTTCTCTTACGGCTATTAAATCAAAACGAGATTTTTGGCGCGATATATACCAAATCAATGCATTGTAATTTTTGCTTAGGCGGCGCAAATTACAGTGTAGTATCGAGAGTGTATCTTTGTTTTCTATTAGCTGGTCTATTTCGTAAATTGTGGAAGGCATGTTTTTTTTTGTACAGGAACAAAATGTTACCCTTGATTTATTTAGTTTACTTTCACCAGGTCGTCTTCCGACATGATATGTAGCACAGGTGATTTTTCAGCTATCCGAATCAAGATTTTCTTTTGATCTATCCAAACAAACTTCCAACTCTTTTCTTTCTTAAGCATGGCGAGCTTTGCTGAGCAAGAGTTTCGTTTCTACACAAAGAAGCTCATTGACGTACACAGGTTCATCATCCCGAAAGCCAAGATCTTTAGAATTCAGTCATTTCTTTTTAGCCGCAGCAATCAACCTGTTCCGGGCCACCTTTGTGCATAACTTGACTACTACATTACGTTTGTCTTTATCTTTCGATTGCACACGGTGCACCACATCGATGTCCTCTTCCGTGACGGCGGCATCGATGGTGAGAGCAATGGTCCCGACCGTCTTTCGCAGGTCTTCGCTTTCCACGACTGGTAGACCTCGGATTTCTACATTCATGCTTCTGCTATACTGTTTCAATTCAACAATCTCCTGCTTAGCTTCTCGAAGCTCTTGGGTTAGTCGTTGGGTTTCCGTTTTGCAATCGGCGCCCAGACGTTTTACCTCAGACTAGCTCTTTCCGGAAGCCTTCAACATCCTTTCTGAATTCCTCGAACGTGCTATTTATATGGTTCCTAGACTCATAGGCTTCAACAAGTTCCTTTCGTATTTCGGCGTTGGAACCTGCCACCGTTCCGATTTCACTCTTAAGGTTTTTAGCGAATACATCAAGTTTCGTAATCTGGTCTGTCAGAACGTTAAAATTTTATCTTATACTGTTAGGCTGCTTCTCTCCTAGAGTTTTCGCAATGTCACCAATTCCCCCCCCCCCTCTCCGCGGTTCTTTCCATTCATATCTCAGCTCAGTCGTACACCTCTTACTCTGCTATTAAAACACTGGATAACTGAGTAGCAACACAGAGCAAAAAACGTCACAACGCACTATTGGCAGCAGCAGCGACAGGCGAGTACAGGTACATTCTTTTAAAAGACCAAGAAGATATTTCACCAATCTGTCAGTACAGAAATGCGTCGTGTCAGTGTCCGAACCCCGTCGCTGCCACCGCCAAAGTGCCCAGACCGGCTGTCCAGAATATGGCAGCTCTTGAAACGGCGGGAAAAACAGACACCGTCAATGTGTACACTGTGCTATCGAAGAATACACTGAGCAGCCCCAGGATGGAAACAAGATCCGCTTCTCCGCAGCTCCTTGCTGAAGTTCGTATGGGCCACCGGGTGCCCGCAAATGCAGAAGCGCGTCGTGTCAGCGTCCGAACTTCGTCGCTGCCACTGCCAAAGTTCCCTCACCCACTCCGCCCTCTTCCTGTGTCTTAATGTTACTCCTATC
The DNA here is from genome assembly GCA_030143305.2 of Amblyomma americanum. Lineage (NCBI taxonomy): Eukaryota > Metazoa > Arthropoda > Arachnida > Ixodida > Ixodidae > Amblyomma > Amblyomma americanum. Next base: position 106,552 of record JARKHS020011280.1, on the reverse strand, counting down.
ATTTTTCTTTCCCTAGCTCGCTGCGTTATCCTTAACTTAAGCTGAGCCCTTTTCGTTAGCCTTTACGTTTCTGCCCCATAGGTGAGTTCCGGTAAGATACAGCTGTTATGTACATTTCTTTTGGGGGATATTAGTAAACTGCCAGTCATGATCTCAAGAACCTGCCAAATGCGCTCCACCTCATTATTATTCTAGTTATTTCAATCTCGTGATCCGGATCTGCGGTCCCTACGTGCCCTAAGTAGGCGTATTCTCTTACCACCTCCAGTACCTCGCTACCAGTAAACTGATGTTCCCTTTCGAGGCTGTTGACATTACTTTGGTTTTCTGCATATTAATTTCTAGACCAATCGTTCTGCTCTGCCTGTCTAAGTCACTGGTCATGCTTGGCAGTTCAACTCCTGAGTGACTTGGCAGGGCAATGTCGTCAGCGAATTGCAGATTACTAAGGTATCCTCTATTAACTCTTACCCCAACTAATCCCAATCTAGGCATTTGAGTATCTCCTGTAAACAGGCGGTGAATAGCATTGACGAGATCATGTCTCCCTGCCTGACACCCTTCCTTATTAGAATTTCTGTCACCATAGTTGTTTATGGAGGACTACGGTGGCTGTGCAGTCGTTATAGGTATCTTCTAGTATTTTTACATAAAGCTCTTGTACCCCCCATTCCGCAATGCCTGCATGGCTGCTGACGTTTCGACTGAATAAAATGATTGCTCGTAATCCATGAAGGGTATATAGAGCGGGTGGTTAGGTTCTGCGCGTTTCTCTATCCCCAAATTAATAGCGGGAGTATGGTGTATTGTCGAATAGCATTTACGAAAGCCTGAAACATCATTTGGTTGATTGTAGTCTAAGATTGTCCTGAATCTATTAGAGATTACCTTAGTAAGTACTTTATCGGCAACGGACAGTAAGCTAATTTGTCTTTAAATTTTGAAGTCGTTGAAGTCTCCTTTCTTATGGATTGAGATGTTAGCGTTTTCCAAGCTTCTGGTAAGCTCGAGGTAATAAGCCACAGAGTATACAGAGAGGCTAGTTTCTTTAGCACAATGTCCCCTCCGTCCTTCAACAGGTCTGCTATTACCAGATTCCCACCAGCTTCTTCCCCCTTTTACATTGATCTTAAGGCTTTCCTAAGGCTTACTTCCTCGTTCCCTACTGGCGGGCGGTTCCATTGCTGTGCACTACTGCGTCTCTCATTAACGTCCTGATTACATTAGCTACTGTACAGATTTCTGTAGGCCTCTTCGACTAACTATCTTATCCATATTGCTGATAACTTTCTCTTTGTCTCAGTGCATACGTCTAATTTCTGCCTACACCTAGTTTTCTATTCACCGTTTTTAGGCTACGTCCGTTTTTAAGAGCATGCTCAATTTTCTCCATATTAAACTTTCTAATGTCTGTTACCTTGAGCTTATTGATTAGCTTTGATACCTCTGCTAGTTCTATTCTGTCTGTGGGGTAAGATGCTTTCAAGCTTTGCCGTTTCTTAATCTGATCTACCATCTCCTTGGAGATTGCCAGTATCCTGTCCAACCAGTTTGCTGCCTACTGCGCACTCTGTCATGAAACCTGTGAGATTATCGTTCATTTCTTGAATATTAAGGCAGTTGTGCTCCGTTAAAGCCGAATATCTCTTCGGCTGCGAGATACTGAATTCACCTACCTTTCCTATTACCCCTAACTCGTCAATTCCGTTCCCTCTTCTAGTATAATAATTCGAGACCTAACCATCCTGTGGTCGCTACAACGCACCTTTCCAAGGACCCCCACATCCTTCAAAACATAGCATATCTTACGTTGAGAAGTACCACGATGGCTGGAAGTGAGGCATAAATGAGCAGTGGAAATAACGTCTGTTTCTTGAGAAGGTAATGAACAGCAATGGCAACGGGCACCGTAACTGCAAATCTGAAAATTTGGCGCGTTAACTATTTTGTGGCCGAAAAAATAGATGAGAGGAGAGATGTGACAGGCACTTGAAAATATCCAGAACAGGATCCGTAAAATAAGCGTTCAAGTACCTAAGCTAATGGGAAAATCGGGGCACATTATGTTAGTTTGCAAATGCAACAAAGAAACGCTTACTCACTGACATAATGCGCCAGCCTAATTCCGCAATTATACATGCCAGTTCCCCTACATCCGAAATGGGTTTGGTTTACTTCCTGTCGACATGTGTGCAAGAACATCAAGCTTGCAGAAATAGTGTTTAGCAGTTGTGTATTCTTAACAAAGAGTTAAATTGCCCTAATACCTACATTTTTCCTGCAGTTATTTCTCCCCAGAAAGGCAACAAAACAAATAGTTTCCGCTTCATCCTGAGAGAAGCCTTGTTTTTGCTTCTGTAAACTGGCATATTGTTGCGATTTATGATATATGGGATTTAACGTCTCAAAGCGACTAAGGCTGTGAGTGACGCTAGTATGTTACGAGGTCGCCAAACATCATACAACCGCCAAAAGTCTCCTTCTAAGAGTGCAAACTAATTGCAGCTCGGTAGCAGACTGTAAAGTTTGAAGTAAAGACAATGAAAATCTGAAGGGTAAATTCTAAATTTGATAATTTTATTATCGCATTTCTTTGATGCCGCGATGAGCATACCGAAAAAAATGCGGTGCCTAAATTTGTTACATTTCCTAATTTTCGTCGACGACTATGCTGGTTCCAAGGAAGGAAATTTCTGAAAGAAATAAGAGAAGGGTAATAAATTAATTTTATGATGTTCTTATATATCAAGTCACAAAGCGCTTTCCAACCAACAATTGCTGTTCTAAAATTAAAAAACCTCTTTTTGTCTCTTGCGAATAGAATAGCTTGAACTAGTTTGCTACCGCCTAAGTCAAAGTAGGGATAGCGGCCCATTGTATCAGGTGCTTAAAGTAAGTCAGTGGGTTACATGATACAAGTAATCCAATCGTTTCAACGCAACCTGCAAAATTCACCCAGTGTATTGTGTATTTGGGCCCAGTCTTTATCTTTTCTCTTGCGCAGAAGGTTGCCGACATAAGAGAGAATGTGAGACAAGTACTTACACTTCTTCCTGCGGAGAAGGGTGGTGTAGTCGTAGGTGGAGCCGAGGCCGTAGCCGTAGTTCAGACCGTAGCCGAGAAGACCGTGGCCGAAACCGTAGTGGCCGGCACCGTAGCCGAGGGTGCCAATGCCGTAACCGTAGACTGGGGAGGCGTGGTAGGAGGCCAGGGCTGGGGTAGCAATAGCGGTGGCAACTGGAGCAGCGTGGGAGACGGTGGTCACAGCTGGGGCAGCATGGGCAACGGTGGCGAAGGCTGGGGCAGCGGCGTAGGTGGCGACTGGAGCAGCGTGGGCGACGGTGGTCACAGCTGGGGCAGCGTGGGCAACGGTGGCGAAGGCTGGGGCAGCGGCGTAGGTGGCGACTGGAGCAGCGTGGGCGACGGTGGCCACAGCTGGGGCAGCGTGGGCAACGGTGGTGAAGGCTGGGGCAGCGGCGTAGGTGGCGACTGGAGCAGCGTGGGTGACGGTGGTCACAGCTGGGGCAGCAGCGTAGGTGGCGACTGGAGCAGCGTGGGCAACAGTGGCGACGGCTGGGGCAGCAGCGTAGGTGGCCACGGCTGGGGCAGCGGCGTAAGTGGCGACTGGGGCGGCGTGGGACACGGTGGTCACGGCTGGGGCAGCGGCGTAGGTGGCGACTGGGGCAGCGTGGGCGACGGTAGCCACGGCTGGAGCAGCGTGGTAGGTGGACACGGTGCGGGTAACAGCTGGGGCGGAGACGGCGTAGCTAGCAGATGGGGCATAGCTGTAGCCGAGGCCGAGACCAGAGTAGCCAATGCCGTGGGAAAGGCCGTAGGAGGAAAGACCATAACCAAGGCCATAGCCGCCGTAGCTGCCAGTGTAGCCAGCGAAGGCGCTGGTGGCCAGGGCCAGGACAATGCAGGCACGGATCTGGAAAAATGCGTTATAGTGAACATTACATATGAGGTTCTGTACGCTAAACGGGGTTGTACTATACTCCGGTTTAATTAGTCTTAGCAGCGAGTGAAGCTTCCGCTGATATTTTAAATCAGAGATAATCAACGACTGACAAATCTTCGAACACTACGGTAAAGGCGTACCATCACTGAGTACAGTTTACCCAAGCTTAAAAACTGCGCTCGAGCGCTTGACAATTCAGGCAATGACCATCGCAACGCGCCATTTCATGCTTCTCAGGAGGTACTAATGGGAGTTGTTTCCATCCCATAGCCTAGCTTAACTCTTGCTTGGTGACATTGCTTTAGCAATTTTCTAAACTTGCGTTCGGCAAGAAACTTCACTGTGCACTGAAAACACCTAGCTTTAGATGTCACACCGCAGTCGGCGAAATATATGTTTCGTTGATATAAGTTACCCTTTTAAACAAAATCTTTCCCTAGTGATTCGCTTCGAATGAAGCTTCGTTTCAAAGACTGCTCCTGGCAGCGCTCTCCTTTCAGTACACGCCACTGAGCTGCTTACCATGGTCTCTTTCAGCTGCTGACGGTCCAACTGCTGATTTTGCACCCGTTCTGTCCCCTTTTTATACTACTCTAGAGCTAGGAGGTGGCGCTGTAGTGGTGGCCTAACTGACAAAAGACAAGCAAGAAAAGGGAGTGGTGGAGGAGGTGGGAGGAGAATAGGTGATGGCGCAGGTTGTACTTGTTTTATAGAAAGCTGAGGGACGTGCATTCCACACCATCCACGCCGTACTGCACTGTGCAGTCACGTCTGAGAGGACAAGGGTGGAGCGAGCTTCGGCTTGTACAACTAGGCGAACAAGCAACGCGGTACACCCCGACCTTGACATCGCCTATCGACAGGGGCTATCGCCACTATGTGCGCGCAGTCGCTTGTGCAGGGAATATAATTTAGTTTGGCATTGTGCAGAACAAGGCAAGAAGAGGAGACACAGGTACTCCCCACACGGTCGAGAACGTATGGTTTACAGAAGAGCGTAGAAAACGGGTTTCCGGATGCGCCTGCGCTGGCGGAAAGTAAAGTAGATCGAACTCAAGTTGCCCGTTTAGTTTTTTCGCTTTTATTTTTTTTGTCGCTGCGTGGTTTTTTTTTATTCAGCTTTCGCACGTAGCATACATTGAAATGATCTCTAGTTTGACGAAAACGCGGTGAAAGAAAGCAGTCACGTATTGTCGCGTTGGCGCTAAACCTTTGGTATAGTTGCGCACGAGAACGCGTGACACTGATTCAAGAATGATGAACGGATTGTGGGCGTTTTCTGATTTATATGCATGACCGGCCCGTGCGCATCGCTAAATGAGGTCTGCACTTGCCTTCAGACGACGAAATTTGCGAACTCCCCTTACCTACCTGCTTGTGGCTATTTTTTTTATTTTTAGGCTTTAAACTTTCTTCTCACGCCTCCCTTGCAATAGGCGCTTTGGAGATGCAGTATTCTTTCTCGGTTTTTTTCTCTCTTGGCACGATTTAGGCGAATGAATTGCAAATTAAAGGCGTTGCAGTATCGGCGTAGTGCAGAGACCATGGCGACTTGTGGTCACGTCTTGGGGAAGGTTAGCAAATGTCCTTGCAAGCACGAAGCAAGAAAAAGTGCGGGTGACAGCACGAGCCTGGCACTAAGTGGCTGTACTTCCGTCTAAGCTCCTTGTCGTCTTCTGTAGCGATATTTTGTCTACTTACGCGGCCAAATCCGATTAGTGCGTCTAAAATCCTCTTCAGTTTTAATGATTAGGTGCTACACGTGCATGGCTAATAATTTTCAAAATTGTTCTGAACGAGAGATATAGTTCTAGTTGTTTATTATGTGCGTAAATAATCCAGATGACACCAGGTTCCTTGGCAACGAAGCATGACCGAACTTTAAGCTTTCTTGTGTGAAACTGCGATAAATACCCTGTAAGCCAGTAGAATAGGAGATGAACTTCAGCCGCAGAGAAGACATTTTTGTTTTGTTTTGGAACACTTTCATTAAATCGGTAACGAGCACCGACGCAAGCTCCATGTGGTTCTACAGCTTACTCTACAAGCCAATTTCTAACTCCGCACTGTCATCTGCATCCAGTGGAAATATGTAGTCAACATGCTGAAGGCGACGTTTACTTCGCTGTCAGTCGAGTTTTGTCAAAGTCAGAACCAGAATTTTCATCGTGCGCACTGTCCAGGCTAAGGAAATCATCAGAAGTAACGCAAATAGTTCTTAGTGAAGCCATTATTTGAGCGTATACTTCGTACACACTATGTGTGAGCAGCCCATGGAGATAATTTCTGATAAATTATACCTTGAAACATTTACTACAACCACGCGAACAAAGCCTTTTTCAAGCCGTGTGGTTTTATAGAAGCTCTACGCTCTGCAGTAGATGATTGCAAACTAGGAAGTCTCATGACCATCTGAAAGCCTGATTTGTCTTCGAGCAATTGCAATAGGCCTGATTATGTCTTTTGCCACTGCTGCTCTGTACGAGCTGCAAATACAGCATGACTTGCCATCAAAACAAACGTAAATAAAAATCTCCTCCGCAGCTATACGACCTGAAGCCGCTCCATAGCGTTTTCTCTCGACCAGGTTAAGTAGCGCCAACCTCACCCTACCCCCCCCCCCCCCCCCCCCGCCCCCGGCGCTTCCTCCTTCTATAGCTGTCCAGCTTCCGGTCTTGAACGGAAGTGCTGCCATTTTATATTCTCGGGGTGAGTCTTTCTGCGGTGGCGTTGCACGTCTGCGATTTTCGTCTATCGCCGACTGAGTGCGAAAAAAGTCAGTCAAACTGCTAGAGGCGAAGAAACAGCCTCCCAAAACGACAATGCACGGCCTGCTCGAACGCTGAACTACGCTGTGCCGAGGCTACTGAGGTGTACGGAGGCGAGCCGAGGCATGAATGCGAGCGTACACAAAATGGACGACTATCGGCTGAAGGCGGAAATACGAACCGGAAAAGCCATGCGCGTACGCGGAAGAAAGGCAGCGTCGCTCGTTAAAGGCTGGCAGTACTTAAAAAGGTGTCAGCGACCATAGAGTGGCTTTAATACTACCATTTTTCTGCATGTTTAGCTCCTTTATCATATTGAGATAGTGAGATATTGAGATAGCGATGAAATGTGACGCCCTACGAATAACCTAGTTCCGAATCTTTGACACAGCCAGCAGCGTCCAGGCACGTAGAGACGTGCCCCCTTTGCCAAAAGTAAGCGAGCAACAGGTTTTTGCCTCCCTACCGTATAACGGAGCCTTTACGGAACCCCTAAAGACCGAAGGGTGTCAAAACGTGAGGACAAGGGCTCACCTTACTTTACACAGATTTAGAGCTTAAGCGATTCCATAAGTGCTTCGCGACGCGGCTAAGAAACAAACGACGTCTGCCCGGTTACTTTTGGCAAGTGACGGTTCGTGGAAAAAGCGGCTCTAACCATTATGTAGCGGTAGCTACCAACGGCACGTAGAAATTAGGGCACTTAGAAATTTGTATGCCGGTTGGAGGTTTCGTGACAGCATGCTAACGTCATGGCCGTCATTGCCGATGAATACGGCGCCGATTGATACCTGCGAAATTGTGTAGTTCTCATAGTGTTCGAAATCTACGAGTTTTTGTCTGGTGTGCATCTCCAATAGGTAAGTCACATTACGACCTTTCATCTTTTATGTCCAGCGTGTTTTACTTAATGTCTCTTCAAATTGGATCAGAAATTACCCAAACTTGTTTCCTGTCATCTGTAAGTTCGTGTCGTCCAGTCCGTGCACTGATCGCGTTAAATATATGCAGAGTAATGTGAACCACAGTTAGCATGATACCATCGGGGGTAGAATCCATAAACCCGTTAACACCGTCCTTACTTGCAAACAGCGCTGAAAAATTCTTGGAGACCAGCGTTTTTCCGGTTGGTACCGCCAATTCGTAAGCATATAATTGTAAACTCCTGTCCATTTGAGTGTGCCAATACTTATTTGCGATAATGCAGCTTAAACACGTGGCAATCATCAGCCCCTTCTGCAGTCAGCCTAACGACATATTTCAACGCGCAGTGTTTCTCGGACGAAGTATAGTTGTTTCCACTGCCCGAACGACTGCGGCTGAAATCAATTTCTCTATTCCTACGTAACAATACCAGCTCTAATAGAATTCCCGAAGGCACAAAGGAATGATTCTTTCCTGCCTTCATGTGAGTCTCTGAAAGCAGGTAGTAATGAGTTCTACACCAAAGTCCATGTGTGCTGCGGCGGCGGTATCTCTGCATTTGAAAAATTGAGCACGCAAGCTCATGAGCGATCGCAAAGGGGAAAAAACGCGCAAGTACTTTGAACAAGAAGAGAGAGAAAGCAAAGTTTAATGAGAGGAAAGGGGGAGAGGTCGGCCGACGGAAAGAGAATTCTGGCCTGCTACTCCGCACGGGATAACAGGGAATAGAACGAAAGGAAGAGGTAGAGTGTAAGTGTAAGTTGAAGATGATCATGTCCACAATACAATAACACTCGTCTGACACTCGTCTCTGGCAGAGATTCTAATCCATAGCAGTCGGGGCCCATGTCTTAGACATGCAAAGACGCACATCACTTACACATCGTGCATAGATGCACCTGTATTCACGTATAACCAAAAAAAAAACGAGGAATTGTAGCTTAAAAACACCCCCATTGTTTTCGGGCAGAGAGTACGGATGTCCGTTTCTGTACGCAGCCCAAGCGGACACCAGTCACGCAGGTCTCAAGACTAGTCATTTTTTATATTAGCGACATCAGTTCTATCACCGATAACCTTGGCTGTGTTATATACGCTGACCAAGGTGTTTTTTTTTTTCATGGCAGTAGTATAAAGTCACTAGAACGCGCAGTTAACGACGTACTGGAATGAATGAATGAATGAATGAATGAATGAATGAATGAATGGAGAGAAGCTAACTCTGTGCAACATCACGAAGACAAAATTCGACCTTTCCAAACCATGCCAACGTGCAGAATCAATACACTACCAAATAAATTGTGCTAACTGCCGTGGTTAGGAAGAACTAGAGACAGTTCCTATCTAGCGCCGCTATGTCTTGTGACCTATGGCGCTTCAATGAAAGCAGTTGAATTTTTTGGTATTACCAATTGCAGATGACAGAGTGTGTTACTCGACAGGATTTACTAGGTTATAGGTGATCTCCTGCACACAAAAAATGCAACGTCGTTTTCATGCCTCGTCTTACATTTGTTTTACAACCATTCCAAGTTTACAAAATAGCCGTCTCAGCAAACGACAAAAATTTAGGGCCCTTTTGGGTGGCAAAAACAATTTTTTGAAGCATCTAGAGCTTCAATCGTTTTGTTCCAGCGGCTGCAAATAGAACAAAGGTGAGGCTTTCCATCGTTTAATGAGGTGTTTGTCGAAAGGAGAAGGAAGATTGCTCAAAACAGACATTTTCGCAGCATAGTTACATCTCACAATCTTGCTATAAGCCAATGCGTTCGCAGCCGCGCTTCCATCGCACCGTAGCCTTACTGGCCTAACGCTACACCACACATAGAGGTTTTCTATTTCATTTGTTTATTTATTTCATTACACTGTCTTTCCCTTGGAGGTTGTGAGGGGGGTAGGTACGCGAAGGACACGACACAGAACCGAAGCGACACACACTCCTGACTATATTTATGCATACGTACATAATAATGGTATGCATTAGGGTTGGGGTGTCACCGCACCATGGCCATTTGTCTCCGTAAAGTGTTGGGTGCAGGGTGTTCACACAGCTTCAAACGAATAGCCTGACGCATCCTACCTAGCCGATATTCGAGAGCGAAAAATTTTAACTAAGGCGTGTCTGCGAATGCTTAAGGTTTTATACTTATACTTCGAGGATTGTTTATGCCGCGCAAAGTGTCCCAACATCGTTAGGTCAGTAAGGCGTAGTAAAGATATTTATAATAGTCAGTACGCGGAATAACGGGGCTGGGTTCTTGCCGCAGCCTGCCGACGACCGCCAAGGCACAGTCCCGAGATAACAATATTCGAGGCGCGTCCTCTTTTGGAGAGCGCCTTATCACACTAAAGATAGACCAATCGGCCCGTCGCAAACCGGTAATTAACACCACTTAAGCTCAAATCCGTCTCCGGTAGGTTACATGCTTGCGCTTGTACGTTGTTCTCAATATTGAATATATATGCTCCTATATTAGAGTAGATGCTGAATGCGGATATGTTAAGACTTTCAAGTATTATCAACAGTGACAATTGGAATGTTAGCTGATAGAATGGAAGTGTCTGAAAATGCAATCATGATCTTTATTGTGCAACTCCTACCTTTAGAAACTCGTCCTAAGTGAGGTGGTTACTGATGCGAGGGAAGAATACTGCGCATTTCACTCCTTGCTTGCAAGTATGATGAATAGAACCGACAGTGGCGTGGGGATGGTGTAAACGGCATATACAGCAATCAGACATTGCACAGTCGCGCACTTCTTAACTCCACCTCTCAATCACATAGAATGGTACATTTCTGTTTAGGCAAGTGAAGATCCTCCTTTGTTCTTTTCTTCGTCCGTGCACCGGACTAGTTTCATTTGCATACTTTTTCGCATTGGCTTGACAACGAGTAAGTCGCGTCTCTACTCCTCGCCTCCTTTCGTTGCGTCTATGTGTCCTTTAGTATTTCCTTCGTAGAAAGATTTCCTCAGGAGTTCTTCAGTCAGGGTTACTTCGTGTCGACCCGAAGAACCACACGTTAAGATCTTAAAAACTGTCCCAAGCGTCTCCTTAACATGGCCAAAGCAGATGATTCATCATCGACTGAGGCTATGTCAGAGAACACGATGATCATCGAATGTTGCTCAGAGAAGCCAGAGCACACACTCACATGTTTCTTCAATATTAGACCTTGCCACCTGCATCTCTCTGCGACGCATTCAAATATATTTTTTTCCTTGAACGCTCAAGAGTGGAATAGGTCGCTACGTCAGTGTATCAATGTGGGCAATTTGAAGCGTTTGTTGAAAAAAATTCAGCGCGTGCGTAGTCAGGGTGAAGGCACTGAAAATGTCTACTAAACTTCATATTTTTGGTCCGGGCAAACTTATGAGATGCGTATTAGGCCTAATGTTGCCTGTTTCAGTGATTCGTATATTTCCTATATTTACTGTTAATTAGCACTGTGACTGTCTGTGCATTGTACCTCGTGTTTTCAAACGATGTCTCCACTTTGCCTCCCACTCCTGTATGAGCCTAGAAATGAGGGTTACATCACTGTCGAATAAACAGGCAAATAAAGTCCGTGACTATGCTCATTCAGTGACGGGCCATTAGTTATGTAACACCCGATTGCAGTGCATGCACGTGTGCTCTAGCGCATTTTTCCTTCTAGCACGCCCCCTCTATTATGCAGAGCCATAAGTGCCGTAAATGAGCAAGGAATGGAGACGCGTGCTGCTTGTCCCTTGTACGACTCTCGGCGGCGCTTCTAAAGCCACACCAGAGCCAGGGCCTTTATTGCGCAGACTCCAGGCTGCACGGTTCAGGGCAGATTGCCTTTCGCAAGGCCTGGGCGTTCTCACACGACGTGCTTGTGTCGTAGATCTTGAAGCTCACTGCTCCGTTTGACGTGTCGACTGCGAGAAACGAACAAGAATAGCAGTGAAATCCAGAAGCTCAAAGTAAAGAACAACGCGACTCCCTAGTTATTTCTTTCATTATTAAGAGTATAATCATCAACAGCAGCCTAACTTCGCTCACTGCAGAACAAAGCTCTCTCCCAATGACCTCCAGTTAACTCTGTCCTGGCGACGCCAGTTCGGGCCACGTGACCACCGCTAACATCGTAATCTTATCGGCCCATCTGACTGCTGCCACCTGCTACGCTGCCTACACCTTGAAAACCATTCCGTTACCATTAAAGATTATCGGTTATATTCCTTTTGTATTGCATGCCCTCTTCATGTCCATTTCTTCCTCCGCTGTGTCACAGTTCTGATCTCCGCCCTGGTCAGTTGCACAGCAGCCAATGGGGATTGAGGGCAAGTAGTTGATTGGTATATTAACTTTCGGCCTTCAGTCACCATAAGAAGTGTAAAAAAGCGTCGGCATTGATGGACCTGCTGAATATATTAATCATGAACACGAACATTTATGACTCCCAAAGCCAAATTCGCCACTAGTAGTTAAGAAGTAGCACAATCAGATGCCAGGTTCAGAAATGTTCTCTCGCATGAAATCGGTGCCTGTTCGGTCTGTGCCTTGGCAAGCTGCTCCGTTCGAGATAGTGATAAAGCGCAGAAATAGCGGTGGAAAGTAGCTAACCGAACTTTCGTACACACAGTTTTTTGAATCCCATCGGCTTTGACAGATTGAAAAAAATCTTACGTATACATTTTGCGTCTTACGCGTTTAGTAGCTGAAAGCAGTTAATAGACGGACGTGGGCTAACGAATACCGACAGTGAAGCTCGCCAACAGGGTTTCGCGTATCGTTTAAATGCTAGAGTAGCCTATGTAAGGCAGAGCCATAAGGCTTGTTAGAACTGTGGTGTCGGCACTGTCGATAGGGCAGATCAGCGAATTTTTCATATTAAAGAAGCATCAACATCATCATCATCATCAGCCTGACTACACCCACTGCAGGGCAAAGGCCTCTCCCATGTCTCTCCAATTAACCTGTCCTTTGCCAGCTGCGCCCACCCTATGCCTGCAAACTTCCTAATCTCATCCACCGACCTAACCTTCTGCCGCCCCCTGCTACGCTTGCCTTCTCATGGAATCCACTCCGTAACCCTTAAGGACCAGCGGTTATCTTGCCTTCGCAGTACAAGCCCTGCCCAAGCCCATTTCTTCCTCCTGATTTCGACTAGGATGTCATTAAATCGCGTTTGTTTCCTCACCCACTCTGCCCGCTTCCGGTCTCTTAACGTTACACCTATCATTTTTCTTTCCATGGCTCGCTGCGTTGTCCTTAACTTAAGCTAAACCCTTTTCGCTAGCCTCCACGTTTTTTCCCCGTAGGTGAGTGCCGGTAAGATACAGCTGTTGTACACTTTTCTCTTGAGGGATATTGGTAAGCTGCTATTCATGATCTGAGAGAACCTGCCGAATGCGTTCCACCCCATTCTTATCCCTCTAGTTACTTCCCTCTCATGATCCGGATCAATTCTCCCTATCTGCCCTAAGTAGACATATTCTTTCACCACTTACAGCAACTCGCTGCCAATTGGGAACTGCTGTTCCCTTGCTAGACTGTTGAACATTACTTTGGTTTTCTGCATGTTAATTTTTAGACCCACCGTACTGCTCTGTCTGTCTAACTCATTGATCGAGATTTTCAATTCATCTCCTGAGTGACTCAAACAAACTAGAAGCAAACAGCCCCAAAGACAGGGACAAAAAACGACGAAACAAGCCCTGTCTTTCTCAGTTTCATCTTCAGCATATGGCCTTGACTTTCTTCTGTTTTTTTTTGTCTTGACTTTGTCCTGCACAACTACAAAAGAGGTGCATTCTTTAACTTGTGTCTGGTATACTGACCAATAAAAAAAAAGACGTGAAAATAACAAGCACGAGGGAAAAAATTTTGACTTGCGCTTCCGTCGTTCTGATGCGAGGACTACACGTACAACAAATACGAAGCAAAAACTTGGCACCGGTTTAAAACATGCTTGAGCCATGGTTCCTGTATTCTTGTTTCTTTCTTCGTCTTCCCTAAAGCTAATGTAAGCGGAGAAACCGGCAGGAACCGGAAGGTAAGCCACATAGCGTGCATAAAGGCCAACACGGGCGGAAGAACTACTGAGAGCAATCAGGCGACAGTTGGTTCTCTCTCCTCTCTCTCTCTCTCTCTCTGTAAAAGAAGGCACTCGGAAACCAAGGAATGAACGTGAATGCCAATTTAAGAAGGCTTAATGGCGATTTCAGCCATCAAGGGACAACGCAATGTAGACACCAGCGAATCCGGAAGGGTAGCCGTCTTGATGTGTCCGTGTGGGGAATGGTCGAATGACGCCACTAACTGCTCTTTTACGACTGCATACTCCCAACGCACGCCTTTTCTTGTGCAAGGTGCTTTACGGCCTCAGGTAATCTCCGCATGCAGGGCCAGGAGCCGATTGTCGAAATAGAAAGAGATGTGTGGTTAAAGCCAGATGTACCATATCATAAGAAATATGCATACTGCGCTGGCCCTTTCGTCGTCAAAAGCAAACTTATTGCCGTAACTTCTCATATTCATTTTACTGTCGATCGGAGGTCCGGGAACCGCAGTGCTGTAGGTAGTGCGCGTCTACGTACGCGTATTTTACCGCGAGAGCTTCCGCAACATCGAATATCGCTTATGCGCAACATGAAGGCCCAGCGTGAAGTCCTCTATTCTCGCTCATTTCTTCCAGGCACCGGGTCAGTCGTAGGCTCCAAGGTCTTACGAACCTTTACAATCAAGGAGGATGGCACCAGCATTGGTCACATTATCTTGGCAACGTCGTATTCACTGCTGAAGCACTACTGCGGCGACTGTGAAATCATTGACAACTATTGCTGTGTTGCGGTTCTCGGTTACAAGACCTGGTGTTACGTTAAGACTGAACAGCGCAGAAGCAGTAGACGGACAAAAGCAGCATAGTGCTTCTTTCTTGATGACGATTGCGTGGAGAAAATAAATGTGGAAAAAGTGTATATGTAGTATTACGAAGACATCGGTTTAAAACGCTCCCACTGGGGATTCAGTGGATGGATTTCTTTCCTTGAGCAAATAAGCTGCCTTCACTTACTTACAGTTATCAAATGCGGGACACCAGTTTCTTTTATGCGCGGACGTAAAATAATCGGCTAAAGATATAAACGGACCACCGGAGGAGCCACTTGCCTTGCTTGAAGAAATAGGCCTTTCCGTCGTGCGGCGGTAGGAGAAGATAGAGCTCGACATTCTTTCCTGTGAAAAGTCATAAAAATCAAATTATTGAAAATTTTCTCGAAACTATACCCACTGAGAGCTTGCAAAAAAACTTTGAAAGCAGTTCAGTGAAGAAAGTTCACTAAAAGAATAGGTATTTTCACAATACGAAGAAATTTTAATACTTCGCCTTCTGTTGAGAACTATTTTTGGTACATGCTACCTTAAACGACAAATTGTTCTTTTACCGGCCTTCGACTTCTTACAGTGCAAAGACTTTTTATCAGAGCGGTATTTTCCTTGATAGTTTACTTCTCGTTAAGAATCTGCCGAGTAGTTATCATAGCAGGGGGTAGCCAGCACCACCTTTTCTTCAAAAAAAAAATGTCATGAAAGGAAGCGGATCTTTTCAGCGAAGAAGAGAGCGGTTTCTTTTTTTTTTCAAACCACGATGTAGGCAGTCAAACGGGGATGCTTCCAAACTTCATCCCCGTCGAATCCACGCCATCCGAATCTTAAAATGCCGGCGGCAGCAGCACCTTAAGAAGCAACAGGAAGCCTCGAAGTCGTCGACCGAAACTTCAGTAGATTGTCGGTGCAGAGTGAGAGGAAATGAACAAGACAGCCTCTACTTCCTGCATCCTTGACGTCAGGCTGCCATCCTTTCTTTATCGGACTTAACGCCCCCATGTCAAGCAGCGCTAAAAACCGTCCTTTTCAAGCATTGGCGTGCTTGTCATTTGAAGTGACAGCCTTGCGCGGAATGAACAAATAAAAGCGCACTATCAAGAACACGTCCGCAGAGACAAGCTACCTATCTAGTGAATTTATTTCCTCTATTTTCTATTGCATTTGTTTATTCTTATTATATGCTGAAGGAGGGATGGCAGACAGGAAGCAATGCTGCCAGGCTCAGGAAAAATACAAAAAGAATGTTGACTCCAAGGTCTGAGCTGAGTTATTTGCCTGCAAGACTCGCTGCCAGTTAGGCCCGCAACGCTGCTACGTGAGCCCGAACAGTCAAATCGTACCGAGATGTGCCGCCTTTATATTGGGACGCTGGGAACAGCTGCACCGAATTTTTTTTCTCAGTGAAATTCACTACTTTTATACTTTTGTAGTTCCTTTGGCGTTTGTCCGGCAGCGAAGCACTAATTTATTGCTGAGAAGTTTTGGGTAAAAAATCGGTGATTTTTTTTAGCCACTACTCGATTCATACTAGGGACGTTGATGATGACGTTCAATGGATCAGGGACTTCGTGATCTGTGACAAAAACACTGTATGTGGAGGAATGGTATACGGTTTCTTTCATCGCGTGCGTAGTACAGGGCAGCGTTTTGATTAATAATGATTCAATCAGAAGGCACATTGTTGTGATCGAATTCTCAAGATTTAAAAATGCTTTCAGTTATTAAGCAGATCATTAACTTACCTTCAGCGGCCAGAATGCCGTGGTCCTTTTGCGGAACGTACTCTGCGGACACGTGGAACCTGGGATAAAAGAAAATCAGCCAGTATATTAAGCAACGTGTCGTTTAAAACATCGCCAGCAGCTGAAATATCAGCTTCGCGGCAGTCCCTTTTCCAAAGCAGGCACGAAGGAGGGGCGAATTTTACCCCATATCTTCCCTGTTTCTAAGAAGGCGCTACCACGAACTGCGTCCCCTCTCTTCTCTTCCTCCTTTCTAGGTTTATGGTGAGATATGTGCAGTCTTATGGGGTACACACTGCGAAGTAAGAGATTAAACTACTTAGGGACCTCTGGTTCTCTCTATAACGAGCTCATGGCGCAAGTTGCTTTGTGATGTAGCCTATGCACGCATTATCAACGGCTATGTTTACACCTTACGCACATATTAGTCTCCTATAATGTGCGCTAAGGACGACTCAAGAAATTACTATTTCCACAGCGCCAGTAGCATAATGAACATGACTAATTGTTTACGACTACATGGCCCAGGGTCTAAGGCGGTGGTTTTTCGTGCTGAACAATATGGTTATGTTTAGGTTATTAGGCCATAATATGAAGTAGAAAGCGCTGCAAACAACTCTGCAGTGCTCCTTCATTCATTGTCGTGTTCCCATAACGTACGAGGCCTCTGGCCCGGCGAGGCGTGCGGGTTCTGAGCTAGTCAGTAAAAACACTCATCTATCCTAGCCTGTTAATAATCGGGGAAACTGGCTCAACTAGCTCAAGGTTCACTGCATTCTTCCAGGGTGTGCAGAGAACGTGAGTGAACGCGAACTCTGCATTTCCACCCGTTGAAGTGGCTGGCGCTTGGTGGCTTTGGTCGACGGATAGAGCCTTTGTCACGGCTGCCACATTTCAATGAAAACTAAAGGCAAGTTAAGGCGCCTGTGTGCTGTGAGATGTTAGTGGACGTTAATTTAGTTCACGAAATTATAGTGCGCGCGAATTTAACCTGGCACACTTCACTACAGCTACTCAGACACTCTTCCTCTCTTTGTCCTCTTCTGCGAATCCCTTTTTCCCACGGCGTGGTGGAGATGCCCATATAGAGGCAGACAGCTTCTCCGTCTTTCCTTTCTCCCTTCCTTTCCTTGCAATCATCACCGTATGCAAGGCTCTTCATCCCAAACCAGTGCTGTCGCCCCGTGACTGAACAGGTAACTACTGTGATTTTAATTTTGACATGGATGTGGGATGTGGCGGCTCCGGCAGCGGAGGCGCGGTGTCGGAACACCGGGACTCAAGGCCGAGCAACAGCGCATGGAGGGATAATGCGAGCACTGCTTCTGCAGGGTAAAAAAAATTGATTTCCTTTGGAGAATCATGTAAATCAGTTCGACAATGTTGCGCGCCTGCCTAGCTTTGGTTTTCTGGCGTATGCTCATAAAACTATGCTCATACAAACAACTGCTAGTTCACCTACTGGTCATATGCATGAACTATTGTTCGATAATTCACAGCCATACCCACCACTCGGAGCTATGCGTAGATGCCTACGCTAGAGTGGAAAAGAGCGGTGCCGTATTACTGACCCGAGCGTATAGAGCTCGCTGCACGAGTTCGCTGATCAATCTTAAGAGGAAAGAAGCATTTAGCTGTCCTGCTACGCAGTTGCATTCCTGGTTGTACATACTCAGCCGAGCTGTGAGGAATGTCAAGCGTCAGACAATTACAGTGCGCGTGAATGCTCATAGAGTTATGCCGGTTAAGCCGTCCTCTCCCCTTCAAGTAAGCACGCGCTCATACTGCCCGCAGCAGTGCTACGCCCCCACCTTCATTCCTTTTTATGGGACCTTGAGGCACTTCTTTGAGCCGGTTCTCGCGAACTCCCTAAATGCCGTTGCAAGTAGGAAAAAAATCGAAACCTTGAACTCGTAGCAGAATAATCATGAGTGTACTTCATCCTCTGAAGGCTGGTTATGTGCAGATGAGAGGTGCCGCACTGGTTCTTTCCTGAACGAAACAATTTAAACAGTTTCGCTCAAGAACCACAACGGTATAAGTTGCTAGGGTTAGCCGGTGTCTTTATGCACAGACTGGTATATTATCCTTCCAATGCTTTTCTATCCTCACGCTCAACTGAATGTTACTGCATGAAAAGACGTGCAGAAAAAAAACGCTGAAAAAAAACAAACTTTTTCCGGCTCTACAAACATATATTTTTTTATTCTAAGAGTACTCCGAAACAATTTTCGAACTTTGTTAAACACACTACAGATTTGCTCATGCGTGTAAGCAATGACTTCAGGCTAATAAGAACTCATATGCTGCGACATGATTTTAACTTTCTGAAAATTCGTGTCATATGCTTCACCATGAAATGCCACTGCCTGAAATGCCACCTGGAGGATGTCAGCAACACTAGGCTGTGCCGCTTGTTTGGTGGCTATCACTCCAGCCCAGGAAAGGTTGCAGCCTCGTTAACTCACGATGTCTTCCGCTCCTTCCCAGGCAGGGAGAACGAGACGACGGTGTCAGCCTTGTTTTCGGGTAGACCCCTGCCGTTCCACAGGACGCTGAGGCCGGTGGCCGACGGGTCCTCGAAGCTGGTGCCGTTACGGAAGCACTGGTACGTCGCCAAGGGTTCCTTGTGCACACTCTGTGCCAAAGGGCGTGGAAAGAGAATGAGCCAGCGCAAGGATAGCAGCGCACCACGAGTGCTAGCGTAACTGCTTTCAGCCATCTACAGCCCCATGCACTGAAACCAGCAATGGAGCTCCGCCCACATTCATGGCCGCCACATTGAGCTACTTGCTCAGCGACGACAATGTACTCCGTCGTTAAACCGCTCCTTGTTCAACTTTTCTTGGCACGTAAACAACAAGTGCACCACAAGTAAAAATTATAAGCGGAATAATTTTCAATAATTATGTTGTCTGTGACTTTAGTTTGTTGCCTTAGTCGCTGAGTGAAACATTATAGTGCTGATTTGCTTTGCGGCCGTGGCTGCTTAGCGGAGTAATAGCGCACCCCGCACATGGGCTCTTCTTGCAAGCTGATGTTTTTCTAAGCTGCACTATGTCAGACTATACTCTGTTTCATACAGCATGTGTAAAGCTGTGAAAGGTCCAGAATAGTCCACATAAAAAAAAATAAAGAGAGGCGAGTTTTGGGCGCTTATTTTGTGGCCGAGTAGTCCATTGCACGAAAAAGCGACAACGTTTACAAATCCAAGAAAAGCACTACTTTTTGATCGCGGATGTAGGCAGCGCAAACACGAGCGCTAGCTTTCACAGCGTTGAACTTGATGTATGAAACCCCTGGCCAGCGTTCGGTGAAAATTTATTGTGGTAACAATTTTCGAATCGAAAGCTCAGCGTTTTTTTTTTTTTAGCCATAGCTACATTCCGGTAGCACTTCGAGTCTTCAGCGTGGCGGCGCCGCCACGCTGTCACGTAGTTGGTCACGTGGTGCGGAGCAGCTGCTGCTGCCGGCGGCGCGGTGCGCCGGTGAAACCGAGCTGACACAACAGTTGTGCGCATGCGCCGTGTCAAGTGGGACGAAGATGAAGAAACGCCCAGCGAAACGGAGCGGCGAAAGATCATCAACTTTGTACTTGACTGAGCAAGTTCCACTCGGCCAGCTGTAGCTATCGCGTCACTCCAGGTTTATGCAGAACTAAACCACCGCCATTTTTTTTTTCGTCTGTGTAAAATTATCTGTGGGAAGAGGCACTGCACTGTAACAAGTGCCAATGTAGCAAGTTTTCTAAATTGTTTGCATTTCTGTGGAAAATTGTGGAATCATCATCAACATGACAATGACGTGGAGAAATGACAATTATGGTACGTACGGGAGCTGTCTTCATCCGTTGAGCGGCTGTTACTCCTGTGGGTTTGCTGAAGTGTATCAGGATAAATAAATGTATGTTCAATTGAGTTAATTCTCAGAATCGTTATACAGATGTTTATGAGCCATCTGTAGAGTCGAAGAAAGCGTTGGACGGATGTTTCAGTTAACAGTATACGTATATCATCATTTGTTAGGATGAGGGGGTTTGCACAAAATATAATTTTCTGTGAATCAGTCATGAGTTCTGCTAAAATGTTTATGTTTATAAAGTACACTCGAAAGGGTCATTCCTGGTTGCAGTGTGTGGGCTTCTTTCCTGAAAATTTAGCAAGAATAAATTGTCTTCGTTTCATAATCATGCCCCTTTAACCTGTTCCTCAGTCCCTCCCTTCAGTCTAATGCCCAGGCGTCCATCCATTTTATGCCTGCCACCGCGTATTTTCTTAAGACTGCTTATAACTCCTACACAGACATTCTCAGAACACTCAAGAGATGTGTCGAGGCGTTTGGCGGCGTCGTAAGACTGTGCACACCGCAATGAAGGTTACACGATGCGCCGCCATGAAGGTTACACGATGCGCGAGGTGCAGCCTGCGTCCACGGAGTGACCATCCGATCGCGACAAATAACTACGCTTGGCCAGGGCATCAAGGATTAATGCGTTCCCTTTTCATATACGACAAAGACAGCGCGAGGAATGTAGATGGAGTGGTCATGCGAGTACTTACGGCAACACCGATATCGCTCAACCCAGAGACGACGAAGTATTAGATGTGCTGTAAAAGTAATCCCGATTCTTTACACTCCTGTAGCCAGTGTTCTTGTTTCCTTTGTTGTCAAGCAAAGGCTCTCATGAAATGGCTGGTCGGACAGAGGACATGCTTGTCGTATCGTTGAAAGGAAAGCCAAGTATTATGTCAACTATTCCGAATTTAATCCCTAACACTAGCTTAGCTCATGTCCCGACATCTGAGTCGAATTATATGCACGCATGCTACGATACTGAATCAACGCAGACTAATTTTTCAGGCTTGTCGGTGTCTTGTTATGTGCACTTGTCGGCAAGAAACGCAAACCCCAGTTGAATCGCTCTCAGGTCGTGGGAGTCAGCTATCGATTCACGTACCTCAAAGAAGTCCTTCAAAGGTGTGCTGTGCGCTCCCGTCGCTGTCAGAACAACGAACAGGGCGGCGAAGATCGGCGTCCTCGAACACATGCCTGCGGAACCAAAGAATTGAAGAGCGTTGAAAAACAAGCTCGCCACTTTTGCCTCCAACCATCAAAACTACATTGTGAGCAATGATAATTGCATCCTGGGTTATCTAAGGCGTAATTTCTCTATGGCACTTTCTTCCTTAAGCCTATTAATTTACAAATCCTTCGTGCGCCCAAAATTGGAATATGCATGTTTCGTGTAGAATGTCGGTCCTGAATGTCTCGTTCAGTCTATAGAGTCGGTGCAGAATCTAAGCACGAGATTCATACATCATAACTACTCTCGTTTATTCAGCGTGTCAATGAAATCTACTTTGAACCTTCCCTTCTTTCCTTACGAAGGAAAGTGTCTCGCCTATCACATTTTCGCGAAACCTGCCATCGCAACCTGCGTTTTAAACTAGAGCTCCTATCTGAACCACCCACACATTTCAACCCGTACAGATCACCTTCATAAAGTACACGTCCCATCTGGTTAAAACTATCGCATTTTTTTTATTCATTTATTCTCAAGACAAGAAAACGAATGAAACCATCTGCATGAACACCTTAATCGCCAATATTACCGATACGCTCCTGTTCAAATCAGCGATTGAAGAACATATTTACGTCCAGTGATTAGTAGTCCTATTTATTCTCCTGTCATATCTTGTCAAAAAAATGTTTTCTTCCTATTGTATTGCCACATTGTTATGTTATGTTATACGCATTCATTCCACTCCCTTCTCCCCTTGGGCTCTGAAGGTACCGAAATAAATAAAATAAAACAGTCTTATCAGGCTTGCCTTGAAAATATGCACTGTAGATGTTAGTCGTGTGCAAAAAGCGTGCAGCCTCGATACCCATAGCCACGGCGTCTGTATTTTATGTAAATCAGTATGTTTTTCGAACTATTTTATACCCAGGCAACCTCATACTAATTGAATTAAACTTAATTTCCTCCGCATGCCAACTTTTAAATAACTTTGCCCTTCCAAACAGGTGGAACAGGGTTCACTTCCACACCTGGAAATTACCCGAAGCCAATTTCAGTGAGGTCTCTTCTATTCCTTCTTAGTGACCTAGCCCTCGTTACCCATCGTGGTCTGACATTCAACGTTTGTTATTAGAGACAACTTTGTAGAGGATACAGTTGAAAACTGGCCTTCATAGCACAAGATTTCTTTATGGTACCAAACTCTACACCTCGTTAACCTACCCTGCACTTAAGCCGTTGTCCATTTTTAAAAGGCAATTTAGCCGCGGAATTTTTTCGTGGTTCGGAAAATGCTCGTGGAGTTTCGGCAGCTCTACCTAAAGTACATAAATGGTAAGAATTTAGGTGATGAACCGAGCAGATAAAACTTGATAGAACTGGGGAAAGCAGAAAACGTTTTTTTTTTTTTATTTTGACAACTTTCGCTCCTTGCAACGTAGCTTGTATAGGTTAAGTAAGAAAATATTTCCAACAGCACAACTGCTCGTGGGTAGTTTCCTTCGCTATAAGAATGGCTTTTCGGGAAGGCCTCCACCCAAGAAGAATCTTCTTCACAAAGTTCCTCTGCAAGTAAACACAACGTGCGGCACGTAGCCACATTTTTCTGTGTTTGTAGACGCAGCTTTGGGTCAACTTGACTTCGTTGTTATAATTTACTATCTTAGTTCTAGTACGTTTGAACAGTAACTTACTTCTTCAGTGGCAAAACGAAATATTCGGCTTTACTTTAGATTTTCTCTCAAATATTTGATAAATAAAAGTCGTTCTCATGGTGCAGTTGACCGTCATACAAATTGTGAACAAACGTTGATAATGATGTCCTAAAGGCTCTGAACGCACCACTAAGTTGCAAGATAGCCGCAAGATACGAGACACAGTCAGAAGATAGAGCTCTGTAACATCTATTGTTAGAGGCAGGAGAAGACTGCTCGTGTTCACCTTCAATACGAGGGATAGCTCTCGCTGAAAAACAACGCATATATAACTGTAACTATAAGAAACTATATGACTACATAACTATAAGAAAGGCAGATATAATACACGAGGAAAGCTGGTCTGTACATTCAGTAAAGGTCGGACTTGATTTCAAATAGGAAAAAGATTTAGACTACCCGTCAACTCGCACATCTTTCCATTACATAAAAAATCTCTAGCTTTCGTTTACGCTTTATGTGTGACTGCGGTTACGTAAAAATCAATTATTTTCTTACAAAATTTACTCCACAATCAGAAACTCTCATGATCATGCATTTAGATTCTTTGGTCGCTTTGGCATTGCTCGAATTCAAGCCTCTGAGCAAGACGATGATATAGTAATGTTGCGATGGTTTTTCTGCTCCATGCCGCGAGACCAACGCTCGAGTGGATGCCGATTTCCGTCATATTTCTCGTGGCTTTCGTGTTTGTAATACACACATTTACAAATGACCTACCCACATTTCTAATTCCTCTTACTCTTGAAGAGTTATACATTTATATTATCCACAGTTTCCATTTCCGTCATTACTCTACAGTGTGCAGAATGTGCAGAGCAGAGTGAGCCGAGTGCAGGCAGGTAACAGCGCATGCGCGGTTGCCTATCTTGATCAAGTCCCATTTGTGCTTCAGACCACAATGACGTCAAGCCAACTAACAAGCAAAATTGTCCAGGTGAATACTATTTCTTCATTGTTTCAGCAAAAATGAAAAAAATATATCGTAGAAAGAAACCCACAGCCGTTGTCCCAACCCTCTGCGCCCGCCCTCACTCCTTGGACCATCGGCGACCAGATTCGTTTATGAGCGAATCCATTGCCGTCTACGAGCGGCGCACTGAAGTCATCGGACAGGTCGAACAGCCACGAACGTTAAACGGCACAGAGGTTATACCGTCTAGTTAAAAGAATGCTCGATTCGGATTTGCTTATTTCAGATTAATAAATTCATTTACTGCGCCACATTTACATGCTCCGACGGCTGCAAGCATAAAGTGAAATCTCACCTGAATTGGGGGGCTGAGCAGCACTCAGCCAGGCGTCCGCACGGTTGGCTGTTCGTTTCGCACTGGCGGGACGCGTTCATCCGCCGCCGCGGCTTATCGTCCCGGTGTCCGTTTCGTTTTTCTTGTTCCCACTTGATGACCTGACGGGTGGCGCCTGCATGAACAAACACAAACGGCCCCTTTGAATCAGGCTTAGGAGAGGGGGGGGGGGGGCGCATTTTTCCGGGAAGCGGCCCCGGCCCCGCTCAGCCAAGGTCGCGCTGCTCGCCTGCTCGCGGGAGCTCTCTTTCGCGGTCGACTCGTCCGAGCTGGCTGCAAAGACTGCCTGTCTGCTTCCCATCCTGTTGCATTAATTTGTTTAGGGCTCCGACAGGTGCCTAGGAGGGCCGACATTCCCACAGCGAGGTATCTACCGCATTTTCTCGGGCGTAATACCATCTCCAGAAGTTAACTGATGTTGGCAGACACTTACTGAATTAGCGTTATTTTAAGCATATAGCATGTATAATAGAAAAAAAATAATGTTGCGCGCATCTTTATTAGCTGTGAGTCCAAGATGTACTCCCAAGTAAATGAGTTGAAGAGCTCGAAGCGCGTTAGTTTTATTGCATCTAGTTGACGCCTCACGTCCTAGTAACCGAATCACCTCGTGCATCAACATGGCGTAAAGTGGAAGGAGTTTAATGGCCGCTTTTAGACATGCAAAGTTGTGATTAAAGCACGGTCATTCCTGGTGCCGGGTTACAAATCCGGAGAGATGTTAGGTGTCGCGGCATCTGTTGTGGGCTAGTGGCACCAGAAGCGCAAGTCCGGTCAACTGTACGCCCTATTACAGCAGGTGCGAATTAGGAGAGAAAGGATCCGAGCGGTGAATTGAGTCGTAGAGTTGCACTCCTGAACATCTAAAAGGCATCTTCCTTTCACACACACACACACACACACACACACACACACACACACACACACACACACACACACACACACACACACACACACACACACACACACGCACACGCACACGCACGCACACAAGCACACGCACAACACACACACACACGCAAATGACGATGCCTTAGATGTTCAGGAGCGCAACTCTATATTTGTGTGTGTGTGTGTGTGTGTGCGCGTGTGCGTGTGTGTGTGTGTGTGTGTGTGTGTGTGTGTGTGTGTGTGTGTGTGTGTGTGTGTGCGTGCGTGCGTGCGTGCGTGTGTGTGTGTGTGTGTGTGTGTGTGTGTGTGTGTGTGTGTGTGTGTGTGTGTGTGTGTGTGTGTGTGTGTGTGTGTGTGTGTGTGTGTGTGTGTGTGTGTGTGTGTGTGTGTGTGCGCGTGCGTGCGTGTGCGTGTGGAGGGGGGGGGTTATTAGTGGTGTTTTCGTGCTCGCTGACAGAGTTGCAATGCGAATTCTGTTTTATAACAAGGAAGCCGATACCATAAAAACGATAAAAAGGACACCAAAGGCGTACACATGACGCCCTGCGATAACACCGTTCGTTCAATCCTAATCAGTCCAATTGTAATAAATTAAGCGCAGTCTCTGTTGCATCGACAAAAAAAAGAAGGAAAACATGGCCAGCTGCACAGGTGACTGTGGTTTCGCAGTTCATAAAGAACTGTCACTCAAAAAGCCGGTCATGATCGTTACATGTTCCAGAAGGAGTCTTTAATAATAAAGACTGCTGTCATGCTAAAACAAAAAAAAATGAACGAGGTAATAATAAACCTCCTCTGGGTTTTTTTTTTGTTGCTCAAAATAACAGAGGAAAAAAGTTAGTTTCAGGAGGACGCCACATGGAGCTCAAAATCGAGGACATCGTTCCAGATGACCGTTCACATGATGTGTCTTTCGGATCCCTCCGTAAAGTAAAGCAGGACTGCTGCCACCGTAAAACACTCCTCCATGTGCCTGGCAAAGAGTCGGCAATGATTTGAACACAATAATCGCAGCGTGCGGCCACAGGGGATATCTGTGCGGCGTGACAAGTTACTGCAAAAATTTTCGTGCGCTGGCAGTTCCTAGTAAGAGGTGTGACGGCGCGTGTACGTGTTGTACATGCATGTCTTTGACCGCTATCCGAACCACTCATGCCTGGACGCGCAATTTTAGTTAGGGATATAGCGTGCTGGCCAATTTCAGGTTCACTCGCTGCCGTTAGAACATCAAATTGGTGTTCCTTTTTTGTTTTACTCTTGTAGTACACTGTCAGCCCTACGAATCACATTAGCATATGCATGCGACACAGAGAACATAATACTCTGCCAGGATTCATTAAATTCAGACATTTCCATTTCGTTTTCTCATGCAATGCCGACAGTCGTGCAGCGTTAATTAAAGATGTCTATGGCTTGTTACTTGTACGAGGCGGTTCTTTTATTAAGTAAGGCGTGAATTTGGGCTAGTTAGTTCTTTCGATCAGTCATATTAAAACTGCGCGAAGAAGACAGGAAAGCAAGAAGAGGCATGAAGAGGCGCTTTGTGTGTTCCTGTTCGTGCCTGTTCTTGTTGTCCTGTCTTCTTCGCGCAGTTTTAATATGTCTGATCTTTTATTATCTCTGTTTGTATTCGTCTCTGTTTCTTTTTCGGCTCCTGGGCATCATGAGCCTGAGCTGTTATTGCACGACTTAATTCATTTCAAGCCGATTGCTCATGCCCTAGTCGAATACTTTTTTTCTCAATATCTTCCACCACTGATGAAAAAAGCACAATAAAGTGTGATAACAAGGCGCATGCACACTTAATATTAAATTAGCTTTCGTCTTGCCCGTAGTTTCCTCAAAGCGACCATTTAGATTTCTACCGGAACGTTTATTCTGTGCAAGGGCAGTGTCTCGGAAGTACATCAGAGGACAAGCGTTGCAGAACAAAGTTCTTTGCTGACGCGACTGTTCCTAGAGTTCAGTAAAGGCCAACTCCCACTTCACCGACTTTATCTTCTACAAAGCTCTGAATCGTTAATGCTGGTCTAGATGTGACGATAGGAGTGAAATGGACTGTATTTTAAACACCAAGCCATCGGCATGCATAGCTGGCATATGATATGGTGTGCAGTGCAAGCAGTGATTTATAGCGTGGCCCAATCACCAGTAGCTTAAAGATACGCAGCGTATGTAAGCGACATTTTCAAAAGCGGCATGGATCATTGCTTGGTAAAAAATACCTTCGTGTAGTAGAATTCCAGAAAAGGAATAATTAGTTCACGTGCACCTGAAGACAGCCATATGGGTCCATAAGAAAGTTTCATGGAATTTTAAAATTTCTACGTTCATAGTCTCTACTGGTCTGGGACTGGCAGGGTGAAGCGATACTGATCAAAAACTCGGAACGGGAACGTTGCTAGCCGGATGTGTTAGAGAATTTACTGATGGAAAAATTTTCTTCCCTGGAAACCTCCAGCTCTCATTTGTGGCCATTGGGTTTACAAATTAAAACTGCGCAGCTCTCAAATATTCGCTGTTGAAGATGTACGCTTTGGGAAGAAAAAAGTGAAACGAGGCATTCAAATCACATGTTTCTGAGAAAATCAAACATCACGATTAGTGCGAAACGAATACTTTACCGAATACTGAAAAAGAGTAACCATATTTCCGGGCCTTCAGAATACTTTACCTAATGCTTTACCAAGCGCCAAGCTAGCCTGGCGTCTTGAAGCCCGAAACAAATGGTATTCGAAAGGCACTTTCTAAACACCACAACTGACGAAATTACCATACCTCGAAGGCGACTGGAGAGGCGTACGTGTCTGGAATATTGGCGCATGAGAAAGCGTCGACTTCGTTTTTTTTTTTTTTTGCAATGGCGAGGCGCAAGGCGGTTATTCAGCGGCGTGACCGTGTAGTGACCAGAGGCGGGAGGCTGGCGCACTTCCAGTCGCGGCCATAGCCGATAAGCAGTCGCGCGGGCGTCGTGCAAGAACAACCAGTTTCTTGGTCCTGACAAGAAGAGAAAAGAGGGTGTCGGCGTGCAGCACAGTGCATGACAGCGCTGTGGCGGTGGCCGAATAACAGCGAACTCCGTTGATGTCATGATTAACATTATATGGCGTTGTTTGAGAAGTTTAATGCCTCAGAGTTACCCACGGTCTATTAGAGACCCTGAGGAGAAAGGTTCGCGATTAATTTCAACTGCCTGGGATGCTTTAATCCTGTAATATTTGGCGCATCAGCTGTGATACGGAGTGCAAAAATGCGAATAACCTTCAACTCTTCTTTCCAGACTATTTGAATTGCTAACCAGCAGGATGGTGTTTTCCAACATACTTATCAAACTAAGGACAAAAGGTGGGCTGCCAGGAATGAAGGAGACCTGTTGAAAGTTCGTTTCATGAAGGAGCTAAGACCAACGGCTGAACAGCCCAAATTTTATGTGATCTTAATGCTGCATTGGCAGGTGATGGAGAAGTTCTAAATTTTGCTCTTGACTTACTGTGTGCGCACGCGTGCTCAAAGCAGTTTTATCACCCTCAGATGTTCAGCAGTCATCAAAATGAACTAAACCTATTTAGGCTATAATCACTTTTTCTTAATAAACACCGCAGTATTTTTTTTTAGATTTCTGCAAGGGAGGGATAATAAGGGATGAAACCTTAGAAGTTCAAAATTTATGTGATGTTTTCAGTGCACATTCATTGCAGAGTTAACGTGGAATGACATCGCAGAGCACACGGGCGCGTTTTCATATCGCCTACATCGAGATGCAGCCTCCGAGAGTTGGAGCATCAATACCGTTCCCAGCTTTTTACTAAACCGCAGATTAACCTCAACGAAAAGGTTTACTTGAGGTGTAGTAAAAAAAAAAACATGACTGGAGTCGCAAAACTAGCACTGCGTAACGAAATAAGCACGGCAACATAAAAAAAATATTCCGGTGGCAACAGTGTGCATAGCGCAGCGTCGTTATTTGCTCTTTGTCGATTTTAGACCACTCAGGCTGCGCGGAGGCGGTATGCGTACCTTCCTTGAAAATGTTTATGCAGGCTAGAAATGACGAGCAAAATAATAGAACAGCGAACGGAAAGTTAATAAATACGGCAAGTTAGTAATATTTTCACCCCTAAGAGCTGCAAGAAGTTTAACTAGTAAGTAAAGTTTAGCTGCAAAAGAAAACTGACGGAAGGTTCAGAGTACACTTCCTAATCAAAGATGTACTTTCAAAGCACATCAGTCCTAGTGGGGCTGCAAATAAACATTGGGCCCTACTCACTGTTAATATCCTGGCCCTATAAGCTCGTATTTCACCAATGACAAAAAAAAAGCAAGAAACGTGCCTGGATTGTGGACCACAGCTGAAGACACGATCCAGCGGCTGCGAATATTCTGAGCGTTTGCCACGACACTGAGAGAACCGATTATCAATATCGTGTCGATCTCTCGTCTTTTCCATTAACACCTGAGCTGTGTGCAAGACCACTTCTCCTAATTTCACGTAACGTCAAGTAAAGTTTTTCAATCTGGAGATGGCTTTTCTATTCCCAGATGCCTGCCCCAGTTCCTAAGCTATCTAAAGAGAGGTATGTACTCGGACTTCGATAGGATAAATACGATCTGGAACTGGGGACCCAAAACAGGAAACACATGTTTCAAGGACCGCTGGTAATACAAATTTTTCAAGGATAGCGCCACCATCGTGGCGAGACACACGGATGTTGGCGGCTGTAAGCTTTCAGCACTTGTCTCTGTTGATGGCTGGCGCTCGTCACGCTTGTTCCCACGCCATTCTTGACGGCAAGATTCAAGAATGATTCAAGGTCCTCGTAGGAAACAAAACGAATAGACTTCCTTTTCACGAAGCTGTCAGCTGCCGCCGTGTTCCTTAGGCCATTAATTTTTCAGTAGAGGTACAGCGAGCAACCCATTGGTTTGCGAATCTGCGCTCGATGCGTACTAGAGTTGTGGGTTTTCCGCTCAGTTGCCGCTTACTAGAGATGCAGAACTGCGCAATAATCGGGTACTCAGAAACCTAAATCTCCTGGTCATTGCAGCATCCGCTTTTTGTTTACTCTCATTTAGAAGCCAGAGCTGGGTACTAAATATAACAATTATTTTCTTCTAATTCTATTTCCTTGTAGTTGTCGTTGCAGAGTGACCAACTGCAGGAACGGCAGTGACGTAGAATTACCCTACCTTAAGACAGCGGGTGAAAAGTGTCAGAGTGTGATACTTACATTCGCCAGGTTTACAATCATTTTTACTAAGTTTGTAGGCTCTGAAGTTCGTTCCTTGTAAAAGGCGCTTTTTTTAAGTGCGTTCTATGAGCGATCGTTTGCTAGATAATAGCACATGCAGTGTCAACACTTTCTATATTATTTAAACTATATTATTGAAAGCATTTGAAACGGACACTTGGCCTCCACACAGTGATATACGCTTTTGAGTTTCAGTGAGCTCTTCGACATTTGCAAAGCTGCACAATGAAGCACATTTTTCGTTGTGAAAAAAAGGATGCTATTTCGTATACGAATGTCCAACGACAGACTCCCAACTATACGGAGGCGTCTGGCAGCACTTATTAAAAAGTTAATCAGTAAGGTTTGTTTACCTTGTCTATTAATTAACCAGGTCAATTCTTTTCTGACGTGCTTCGTGTGTTACGCTGTATAAATTCAGAAGAAAAAAAAACGTCCTTTTGCCCGGAAAGCCTACATTTAATATTACGCAGAATCTTCACTGAAGCGCCCACTCTCCAATTACACAGGGTGTTTCACCTACGACTTTACACAAGTTTAAAAAAATAGGTATCTGACTTAGAAGACCACTTTTTTCAGCGTAGCATTGTCAGCTGTGTAATACATCAGAATACAGCTAAGACGTGCTAACAAAAAGGCTGGTTAACCAATATTGAATAGTTAACTATTACTGTTACACTTCTTAATTATGAGGAGGCTCTAGCCCACCGTAAGTAATAACCATATCTGTTTTTAGAATTTTGAAAATGCGGTCACTCTCGGCGCTGTGGCCCAACAAATTTTGGCTACTTCGACTAGTTACGTGCACTGGGGAGGTTGCTTTGCCTGCAAGCTTCTCGAAAGCGCACGTATTTTGGCCCGATGTATCCAAAATTTGTTGGGCCACAGCCCTGAGGATAACCGCATTTTCTGAATTCAAAAAAAATGATATGGTTAATACTTACGGGGGGCTACAGGTCTCTCAATAGCTGCGGAGCTTAAGAGTGATAGATAAAAATTTAACTATTCAGTACTAGTTAATTAACCTGCTAGTTAGCACGCCTTAGCTGTATTCCGATGTACTAAACTTCTGTCAATGCTCTGCCGTGAAAAGCGCTCTTCTAGCTCAAGAACCCTATTTTTAAAAAATCGTGTAAAGTCTTACGTGAAACACCCTGTATACTGTCTTTGCTGAAGTAGCGCTTGCGAAGCGACGAGCTTGAAGATACCTATTTCATAAACGTGCGCGCTGGGACCTGCCTCAAGACCACCGTTCGCGTATATGAATTAGCGGCCTTCGCGAAAGCCAGCATCGTCATTCCTCGCACGGTCCTCACCCGCCTCACAACTTGTGTCCACAGGCTGCTCGGTGAATTCTCAATCCGCGTAGGCTTTCTCTGCTCTTGCCGTGAGAAGCGGTTTTGTGCACAGCACCACGAGTGCCGGCGAAAGGGCAATGACCGGGAGGCAACGCACACCCTCTAGAGTAACAAGGTTTCTATAACGCTAGCTCATTGTATACGTAGATCTCATATCTTTGCGGGCATGGGCACCACGTTTTCTAAAAGAAAACAATAAAATGCAGCGTTATTAGTGCTTCTGGTAGCGAAGAGCATGCTCTGGGCTATTCACAGAAAGGTCACTGAGGAGTTGAGTCGAAACCCACAGTCATCATTTTCTTATGGCGGCTACCCGGCGCGCTCGGCAAGCAGAACAACAGCGTCTTCGCCTCCACGACGGAGCCAGGAACGACCGTGGCAGCGACATATGCAGAGGCGAAGGGTAAGAGCATCTGCTGCTAACGCAGACTCGGCGTATCACAATGGGTGATCGCTTTTTAGAAGAAACTGAATGAATAATTTTTTTTCAAGGTTACCCTTACGACACGCAGGAAACCGGTCACCGCCATGGTTTCTGACCAGTCGCGTATTGCGGCATACGAAGAACAGACCACGCGATGAAAAGGCAAAGGCAATGTACTTACTCACTACGCTTTTTAGCCATATGGCCGAACTCGGAGAGGTGAGAAAAAAGTATCTAATCGCACGCCAAGCAGGAAGGAGTAATGAAGAATATGTCGGAAAAAGAGTGCCTTAGATGGACATCGAAGGTAAGGGGGACTATCAGGAAGAATCTGGAGAGGACTGGCACAGGTAGATGTTCTAATTAAAGGAGAGAGCTCAGGAAAGTAAGAAACGAAGGGTGCATATTAGAAGTAGCCATCCCACATAGACAAAGGACATAATTAGCTCAATGAGGAAGAAAGCTGGCGCCCCAAATTAAAGGTGCGCTAATGAGGTATCTGAACTCGTCTTTTTACTGTGGGAACTCGATCTGCACGTTCCGAACATTCTTTGAAACTTCGAATTATTCTCCTGTGCTGCCGATTTCTGTAATTTAAATCGAATTAAACGCACCAGCTCCCGCTTTTTTTTTTTTACTCAACGCTGAAGGTACGAGGAGTCAACCAACGCGGGGAGTGCCTTTCAGCCAGTGCCGCGGCGGCTTGCCGCTCTGCCATCGGCGGAGTGGTACGTAAATCAAAGAGCCCACGCATATTTTTATTTCCGTGGGCCTAATTTGCGGCTGTTTTCTGCGACTGAAGGTATTTATTCACAGAAACCTAAAAAATAGAAAAATAGAAGCGAAAGAGAAGCCGCCACGGGACTGGCTAAAAGGCACTCCACGCGTTGGTCGACTCCTCCTACCTTCAGTGTTGAGTTAAAATAAAAGGCGGGAGCCGGGACGTTTAATGTGATTTAAGGGAGGGAAATCGGCAGGACAAAAAATTATTTAAAGTTTCTAAGAATGCTCGGAACGTGTAGATCGAATTCCTGCACATTTAAGCTTGCAATTTGCGTATGGCGTCAGCTGCCAGCTTTCACCGCAATTGCAACTCCCTCCAGCCTATTATGGGCAGAAATTTAAAAATCAAAATACTGCGGCCATCTCGATAAGACATCTCGCGAAGAGCATGCGACCTAAACATTAGGCACTTTTTATCTCTCTCGCTGTCTTTTTGCTTCTCCGTCTTATGAGTGAACATGCGGTTGCAGGCACACCGGCAGGGCAAGGAAAATGCACCCTCAATTTCAACGTAATTCTTATTCAGGTTATATGTTTAAGAATCACCTCGGCGGCTCCCCTCCAGCCTTTAATTTCTTTTCTAAATGTAGAAATATTTAAAACCCATTCTGGCTCCAACGGCCCTCATGCGAGTTATTGGACAGGTTAAGAATTTTCTAAACATCATTTTTCCGTGTCCGGTTTAGCATGATGGCTTATTCTGAGACGGTTCCATTATCTGAGCAAGTATGACGAAGCGGGGCTGGAAAGAAGGCTTTGATCTGAATTAATTTCAGCAGAAACTCGATTATCAGGCTTCCTGGAATGACGTCATGGGTGACGTTGCTAGTCGATGATGCAGTGATGATGAGCGGCTGTGACTCACTTGTTCGCCCCCTCCCTTTTTTTGCTATCTCCCGGAGTCTACAAGCTCTTATATTCCATCTCCGAAGGCAAATGGATGGTACATAAAATTATGTTACATAAGCATTCAAGATTTCTGGCATGGCATCATGGGTGACCTTGCTAGTCGTGATGGAATTGCCTCCGCCACCCCTTTTTTTTATCTTCCAGAGCCTGCAAGCGATTATATCCGTGAATACCGCTTCTTTTTCGCTTTCAACAGAACACGTGGCTAGCAGGTGACCTGATACAGCGCACACATAACGCGAAAGTAAGCGAGAGGTTGGAGAGGGAAGAGGAGCGATCGCAGGACGACCCCTCACATGAACTGCTTTTTTTTAGCATGTGAATCGAGGACAAACCTGTACACGACTTTTTTCCTGCGCCTATTTTCTTCGCTTATAATGGCAAGCATACTTATTTTGTTTCTTTCTTTTGTGCTCAAAATGAAGGAATTTAATGATGCGGAAACCGCCACCTATTGCCCACAGCTGGCAGTTAAATCGAGAAGAAAGCGCCACATCTCCGTGTATATCCAAGAGGGGGCGCATCTGTCTTGATATCCAGGTTGCGCGCTGCTGTGTGTACGACCGTGCACACTCCGACTGAATATCCGTTGCAAAGAGGAAATCTAGGCACTTTACACTCTCTGTTAAAAAGTTTATGCCACGTTTCACATTTGCAGGTTTTCTTTTTCAGAATTGCGCCGTATATATTCTTCCCTTCCTGCAATAAAATTCAGTTGATGTCAGCGCTTGTCCTGTCTAACTGTCCGCGTTTACTGCGCTGTTGTGAATCATGAATATATACAAACATTATAATCAACATTTTTCTTGATCTGGAACTACCGGGTACTAAAGGTGTTTCAGAGAAATTTTAAAGAAAATCTGAGAGTTTCTTTTTTTTAATCACCGTCAAAGTTTCTCTTTCTTTCGAATTTTTCGAACTCTAGATTGTTTCAACGCCTCATTAAAAATCATCTGCCTATTCTAGAAGTACAACATTTGTCCAACGACTACAAAAAAGACGCATTAATACTGAAGAAAAATTTCATTATCACGTTCTAACTTCTTGCCCTATTATTGTCCTAAAAATTAAGCTCACTGGAATGCCTTACATTTACAACTAGTTGACTAACCAGTGGCGAAGCGTCGCGAGGTAGCGCGGGGTAAAAGACTGCGGTGATATGACATTTATTCAGTGACTCTATGCTCCTGGAAGCGGCCGACAATCTTAAAGAATGCAAGAGAAAAAATGACACAAATCTGATGAGACACAAGGTCGTCCGGGTGCCGGGACACACGGGAGTGGCAGGAAACCAAGAGTCC
This sequence comes from Amblyomma americanum, assembly GCA_030143305.2. Classification (NCBI taxonomy): domain Eukaryota; kingdom Metazoa; phylum Arthropoda; class Arachnida; order Ixodida; family Ixodidae; genus Amblyomma; species Amblyomma americanum. The sequence goes on along the minus strand of JARKHS020011280.1, from coordinate 71,345 downwards.
GGAATGCAGGATAGCTCAAGCATATACTACTTGAGCATCCGAGGTCGAAAATCTCGAGCAACCTACGCCAGTAACCCGGGAGTACTCGGCCATACTAAAAAGCTGTAGAGGCAGCAGAAAATGACATCCGCCGCCTCACAAATCACTCAACAGAGAGGAAGCTGTCACTTGCAGACAATTACAGACAGGTTCATACCTAAACCTCCCCATACTAAACAAAATACAAAATTAAAATACGTGAACGAGTGCCCTGATGCTACGAAAAACCCCACACTATCCCACATCACATGGACCTGTAAGAACATTGACGCGATCCCCAAAAATCGAAAACTCGAATGCAATGGAAGAAACTGCTGTCTAGCGACCGCTGCGACGACAAACTCGGTCTATTGCAGCGAGCCCAGCGGGCCGGAGAGGCTAGCGGAGCAGTGGAGTGAGAGGCAACCGATCATTGACCACAGGTGGACAAGATCGACACGGACGACTCCGCAGATGAAACCAAAGAGGGAGACCTCTGAAGATGCCACCAAGTCCAGAAAGGCCAAGAATATTGAGAGATAAGGTTTTTCCTTCCTTCCTTCCTTCCTTCCTTCCTTCCTTCCTTCCTTCCTTCCTTCCTTCCTTCCTTCCTTCCTTTAATGACTCACACGTCCACGTCGCGAGGTGGCCGTTAGCGCCGCTCCGGCTAGCTCAGGCTGCAGGACACCGTAGGCTCCTTTGCACTGTGTGCTGGCTTCGCCCTGCACGGGACTAGGAAAACGCTGTTGTCGCGTTTCCCTGTTAGCGGCAGCGCTGCAAGTATAGGTACCGGGCGATGTCTGGAAGTTTCGCTCAAGTTCGTTTAGATTCGCCTCCATGTTCCCCCTCCGCTCAACTTCCGTTCTGGTGGCAACGTCACCCGCGGTGCCCCGACAACGGGAGCTAAGCGTTTAGGCTTAAAAATGCGTGAAAGCGCGAAACAAGTGCATCGCGATGACAGCGCTCTCATCCGCGACCTGATAAACACACCACTGCTTCTCGTTTTCTGAGCTACCCACGAGAGGGCTTCACAACTCTGTCCCAGCAGTTCCGGGAGAAGCACCTGCGGCCGATAACGGAGCGCCGTCACCGGTTGTTTTTTGCGCTCTGTCGGAAACAGCAGCTGTTATTCTTCCGCCATTCAAATCGAACAGGGTGTCTGCTAAAAAATAGAACAGTACTGTTACCGCTGAGTAGCGCGAGAATAAGTTACAGTTGTTAAGGTATTTATATTTTACGATATGCTGAGAAAGAGATTACGACAGCGACTTCATACATGTGTAGTTCTGGAGCACTCTTGTCGGCCTTGCCAGCATACTCCTTTTTAGATCTAGCTGTCCGCCCCAGTCCGACGCCCTTAGAGCACCGCGCTACCGCGCTCCTCGGGCGGCGCCTTTCGCAGCAGCTGCCACAGATAGACCACGCTATATTTATCCGTTCTCGCCATAACCTGCCCCTCCTAGGAAGGAAACACGGTTCCCGCGTCATCCACCCACCAGTTGCGCTTCAGTCTCGCCATACCCTCCTCCTTCCACAGTAGCCTTCCTCCTCCTCCTTCCGAGGTACCTTTCCTCTGAGAGGTTCCCGTTCCAACTAGCGTCCGCTTTCGCCTTACGCTGTCGCCATACTTTCCACCTTCTACGGTAAACACCCTCCAGTTGGTTGCCTCAGCAAGTCCATCCGTCAGAGTAATCCAATAGCACCCTGGACCAGGGGTGCCCCCAAACTCCTGGACCAACCTTCCCGATTTAAAATAAATGCTTTGTATCTCTGCATCTACGGTTGGTGATTCTTCCACGTTCGTCACACCCTTGTCCTTCCAAGGTTCCTTCCGGACTGTTCCAGTCGCAACTACCCGCCAGATGCGCTTTATTATGCTCCCGCCATACCCCCTGCCTCCACGGTAAGGACCCTCCGATTGAAGATTGCTCCACTCTGGTCACATCCTTCTTCCATGGTAACCACCCTCCGGACAGTTCCCGTGGTGCCTACCCTCAGGTGACGCCCCCTTCCTAAGCTCTCGCCATACTTTCATCTTTCAGGGTAACCCTTCTCCTCCTTCCGGGGTAACTATCCTCCGGGTGGTTCCCGTGGCAACAATCCACCGGTTTATAATAAACTGCACATCTCCAACCAAAAACTTTAATTTTAACCCAACGTTTTAACCCTCTCCTCCGCGCCTTTCGCATCACAGCTTTCGTTCCTTTGACCCCCCCCCCCCCCTCCATACTTAAAGACGCTAGCTACTGCCCTCAGTCACCCCTGATGAAGGAGCCGAGTCGGCTTCGAAACGTTGGGTTAAAATTAAAGTTTTGGTTGGAGATGTGCAGTATATTATAAGTCTTAAAACCCAACCAGACAGGCAAATCTGTCAAAATGTTTAATTTTCAATCAATCCACCGGTCGCACCTTCTTATGCTCTCACGATACCCTCCTCCTTTCGCGGCAATCACCCTCTGGATGGTTCCGGTGGTAACCACCCATCGGTCACGCATTCCTCAGCTCTCGTCACACTCTCCTACTTCCACTGTAACCACCCTCCGAATGGATCCCACTGCGCCGATTACTGCGATTACTGCAAGTGCAATTATTCCTGCTACTACGACGCGAAACCCACGAACAGGCACTTAACAGCTGCGCCTGTAAAAATTCATACCTATTAAGAATGTAGAAATGCGGGACTTTGTTGACAAGGTGCAGCGGGCTGACGAAGCCAATTTTTAGCGAAAAACCCAAGTAAACGTTCATAACACGCATTACTGGAGCGATACAAACCAGCACAGGGTGGCGCAGGTAAAACACCACTGCGAGTGGTCGTTCAGCCGGACCTTTGGCAAGGGAATAACCACATGCTCAAAGCTCGGCGGCGCACTTGAATTACAGCTTTAAATTAAAAGATCAGTGGAATATTTTATTTATCGTCTCTCTCTATGCTTTTACGGACAGCCTTGTTTAAGAGCGATGAAGCGCCAGCCGACAGCTGCCGCCTGGCTCCAGCATGGCTTGACGGCGCCTTCAAGGATGAGGTGGCATGGACCAATGATCTGGCCTGCTAGGTCACCTGTCGTTTGTAGGTTTATGTCAAGAGCAAGTGCACCGCACACCCACAACCACACCAGAAGCACTAAAGTCAGTAATTCCAAAGGTCTGCAGCGCTATGCCGCGCTAGTGTGATCGGGAAGGCTACAGCGACTGTGCTGGAGAGGTGCCAAAACTGCACTGGCAGTTTTTCTACTTTTCCACTATTTTATTCCTAAATTTCACGTGTAACTTCAACCGAGTTAATAAGCGTCGCTTCTACTTACTGTAATATTCTTCTCATGCGAATACATGGGGTTGTCATTGGTCTTCCACGTGCATTCTGCTCGTGGAAGCTAGCAGTTTCCGCCACATAAACTGGCCTCGCGCATTCTTACCGTAACCGTCAGCAGCCGCTGGCAGTTACGGTAAGAACGAACACCAACACATGGAAGAGAGGAGTCACAGCAGCAAAACCGGTTGCAACAATGTTTACGGCGCTTTCTGTATTACGGCATCCACACTTTCGCAAATTCTCATGGCGCCATACAGTTTACGTCCTCCTCCGCCGGGGGTGTAGCTCACATTCTACTTCCGGCTACCGTTCGGTGCGGACGCAGAATCATGAGCTCCGGCGGTGCGGCGATAGCGGCCCTTGCTGGCCACGGAAACAGGTTTACTGCCGACGCAGATAACGAGTACGAGATTATTTTGCCTACTCTGCCAACAGGACGTGTTGTTCTTAACGCGGTGTTTCTTCACGGTGACGTGCCAGCAAGGCCCTGCAGGGTGGAAGATTTTCTGGACGCCCTCACCAACGCTGATGCGCTCCCCGACGTCGTGGCGTTGGGGGCGTATCAGATTAATCATGTTTGGGCGGTGACGTTCAGCAGTGCTGAAGCCACGAAGAAACTTGCTGCCTTCAAGGAGCTACAAGTGAAAGGACGCCGGTGCATCATTTTCGACCAGGAGGATCAGCAGGTAAAGCTGCGCTTGCATTCGATGCTGCACGGTGTGGCTGACGACGACATCCGGACTGCTTTCGGGGCGTTCGGAAACGTGACGGAGGTGACGCGGGAGCGTTGGCGCGTCCAAGGGATGAAGGAGAAAGGCTCAACCACCAGGACCATGCTACTCAAGTTGAAGCCGGGAATGAAGGTGGATGATTTGCCACACCAGGTGCGAGTAGCCGGTGAGATGGCCCTCGTGGCTGTGCCTGGGTGACCGATGCAGTACCTGCGTTGCCACGGCACGGGTCACGTTCGCCGCGACTGCAAGGTGCCCAGGTGTTCCCAGTGCAGGCGCTATGGACACGCGGACGCGGACTGCGTCCGTACCTACGCGTCGGCTACCGGGCTCGGAAAGGCGAACGACACCGCGGAACTCATGGACGTCGCCGAGGCGGAGGAAGCAGCGACTAGTACGGACGAGGCGGGCAAGTCGGCTTCAACGCTTGCCCCGTCTGTGATTTCCAGGGATAACACCAAGGCGGCCAACGAACCAGCGAGCCAACCGCCGACGGCAGACTCCCTCGGCTTCGCTAACGGGGCGTCAGGGAGCGGGGCGTGCCCACCAGAGCCCGAGGCCGTTGAGGCAAAAGAGCCGAACGAGGACATCCACGAGAAGAGCGGCGCCCGCACAACTAGCGTCATGCCCCCCGTCTCCACCCCGGCGAAGCGTCCCCACGACCAGACCAGCCCCGAAGGGGACAAGGTGGTAGCGCCCGGCGTCGAGGAAACCCCTGCAAAGACGGCTCAAGCCCAGCGTCCGAAGTTCCGGCTGCGCCCAAACTTTTCGGATGACAAGCGGGCCGGCGACAAAGTACTCCTCGATCAAGCCGATGTTCTTCCGCCGGATGATACCGGCGGTAACAGTGGCGTCTAGCCGCGCGCTAGACGTGGGAGGTAAGCACCATGCTGTTGGGTCCTTCCTCTTGCGTAAAAATGGCTCCTGCCTCCGCCTTTAAAGTCGCTACACTAAATGTCAGGGGCCTGGCGACTAGGAAAAAACAAGGTCAGGTGTACCGACTTATTACGGAGACGTGAGATAGATGTATTGGCCGTGCAGGAGACGAAAGTGGACGGCAACGAAGGAACCGAGAGCATGGTTCGACGCTTCACGACTAGATTTTTTGCTGTCGTCAGTCATGCCGTGGGGACATCGGCTGGTTGCGTGCTCTTTGTAAAGAAGATGCTGGGGCTAGAGGTGCAAGCCTATTTTTCGTGTGTGTCTCGCCGGTGTATTGTCCTTAATTTTTCTCTGAACAGCATTGAGTGGCGCATTGTTGCCGTGTATGCGCCGAATGTGGTTGAGGAAAGAGTTGCTCTTTTCCAAAGCCTCCAAGAGCGCGTTTGCACGGAGAGGCAGCTCATTGTCTTAGGCGACTTCAATTGTGTCCTTAATGCGCGCGGTAAGTCAAGCACCCGGGGGTTTCGAGACAGGAGCACTGAAGTGTTGATCAGAATGATTGAGAACGGAAACCTCGAGGATGTGGCTGAATGTCTTGAGGGTGTGCGGGCAGTGAAGTTCACTCATTTTCAGGGCTCAAGCCGTGCACGGTTGGACCGCATTTACGCATCAGTTGATCTTGGCCCTGAATGCAGCCATTATGAAGTTGTCGGAGTGTCCTTCTCAGACCACTGTTTAGTTGAGTGCTGCCTGGGAAGTGTGAAGCGAAGCAAGGCATTTTCATGGGAAATGTGGAAGCTAAAGAACACGCTTCTTTGCGACGATGTCTACTACCGAGCAGTAAAGGATGAAATAGGAAAACTAAACCCGTGCAAGAACTTGAAGATTTGGCAACAGTGGAAGCTAAGCAAAGAATCGTTAAAAATCAGATAGAAAGGGCCACTTCTATCCTTTGTAAGGAAAAACAATACGAAGCTGAGTTAAGGGCACTGCTCCAAACGTTGTTGAAGCAGGAGTGCCAAGAGCCTGGGAAATGGAATGAAGATGTCAGGAAAACAAAACAAAAGTTAGAGCTTTTGGAAGAACGGCGTTATCGCGGAGCACTGGTGAGGGCGAGGGCGGAAGACACAGCTGCAGGCGAAGCGCCATCAAAACGTGCTCTCGGTTTAGAAAAAGCCCAAGCTAAAAGGAATCACATCGATAAAATTGAATGGGGGAGGGGGGGGGGGGGTATCTTATCGGAAGACACTGACCACATTGAAGCAACCTTTAATGAATTCTACCAGAGGCTTTTTTCATTGCATCCGGTAGACGCAGTCGCATTTAAGCATCAGTTTTCTTGGTGCAATGCCACGGCTGGACGAAGAAAGGAAAAAGAAAATCGAACTAGCAATAACTGAAAGCGATGTAGAGCACGTGATAGATGAATTAAACCTCGGAAAATCACCAGGACCAGATGGATTCAGTGCGACATTTTATAAAGAATTTAAGCATGAAATTGCCCCGGTGTCGTGTACAATGTTTAATGAAGCCTATAGAATAAGCGTATTGCCTCCGTCTTTTGGGACTTCCCATACAGTACTCATACCTAAAACTGATGATATAGAGAAATTACAATCGGTTACCCCATATCGACTCACAGCACTCTCTAATGTGGACTACAAAATTTTTATGAAGGTATTGGCGCGAAGACTGTAGACAGTGATATCGGATATTGTTGGACCCCCCCCCCCCCCCCAGACATGTGGAATAAAAGGGCGCTCGATTTTTTCTAACATTCACAAAGCACGCAGTGTACATGAAAGCTGCGATGACATTAATGGACGAGTGGCCATGCTTCAGATTGATCTCGAAAAGGCTTTTATTGTGTTTCTCATGAAATCTTGCTTTCCGTTTTAGACCATGTAACGTCGGTTCTGTTATCCGTGAGGGTGTAGCCCTGGCTTATCGAAACTGCACGACAAGATTGACCGTTAACAAGAGTCTGGGGGACCCATTAGCGTGCAGCGTTCAGTGCGTCAGAGCTGCCCCCTCTGCCCTCTCTTATTTTGTATTTACATCGAGACGCTGTGTATGAAAATAATAGAAAACAATAGCATTAATGGCTTTAGGTTACAAGCAGCTGAAGTTAAGCTGCTGGCTTATGCTGACGACGTTGCAGTATTCACAGTTGATCAGGGGAGCATAAGCGAAGCTGTCGGGTGTGTACGCGAGTTCAGCGAAGTCACCGGTAGCGGGGTTAATTGGTCCAAATGTCTCGGACTCTGGCATGGATGGTGGCCATCCCACCCGGACCATTTCGCCAACGTACCGTGGGCGACTACCCCGGGCAAGTATTTGGGCGTTCCGCTCGATGCTTATCGCGAAAGCGAGGAGTATTGGAAACAGCAAACTAAAGAACCACGTGACAGAGCTGGAAAATGGAAAGGCGCCAACCTCTCAATTTTCGCCAGAGCGACAGTCTCCAATCTTTTTTTTTATTAGCAAGCTCTGGTATGGGATGCAGGTTTGCATTGCTCTCGTGTGAACATTCAGCAGCTACACCGGATTTTTTCCGTCTTCATATGGGGTTCCGAATGGGAACGTTGCAGCCGAACGAACCTGTTCCAGCGGGTAAAAGACGGGGGGCTGGGCTCGGGCATCTCTTTTTAAGGCAGCTGGTGAACAGTTTTATGTTCTTTCGCGACGTCACAGACCCGTTCTTGCGCACCGTGTGCCAAGTTAGGCTGCGGCGATTGCTGCCGGAGTTTGTTGTATCCACAGAAGAGCTCTCGGGTAGAATTTTGGGTTACTACAAAGAGATTGTAGCAAGTGTTAGGTTCCTTTCTGCTCGTCTTTTCAGCGATTATTTGTGCAAAACTAAAAAAAAGTTCTACCATGATCTTTGTGATATTGTTTTCACAGAGCCTATGTACAGAGCCTTGTACAGTGGAGGCCTAGGAGGTGATGTTTTAAAAAGGGTGAAAAAAAGGCAGGTGCCACCAGGAGTAAAGACCTTCTTTTTTAGTTTACACACCGGGATGCTACCAGTTAAAAAGTTTTTAGAGGGAAAGGAGTTCTTTATATCGCGGGGATCGAGCTGCTTAATTTGTAAACAGCCCGAAACAATAGACCGTTTTTTTTTGCATTGCTGGGAAGAGGTTTATTTTTGGGATGTGTTACGAAGGCCAATAAAGAGAGAGCTACCACTTGACGCGCAGAGAATTCGTTATTTAAGCACTGATAATGAGGATGGGGTACCATTTGATCTTATAATGGTCTTGGGCCTCCACTGTATATGACGCTCCAGAATGGCAGGCTATTATAGTGATAAAGACGCACGACCTGCCCGAATTTATTTTCGACAAAGAATGGACTGCTTTCTTGCCATCCAGAAAGCCGCTGCGGAGCCTCCCGAGTGGCTCTCGAGACTAGAGCCACTCTGTATGCTACGTGAATTTTAATATGACGAAGCCAGACTCATACTGGCTGACCACGACAGTGCCGTATGTACATAGCGTTTGTGTGTGTTTTTTGTTGAGTGTTTTTGGTTAAATGTAATGGGCCACAGCCAGGCAATCAAGAAAAAAACGTAGGTGTAGCTAGGATGGTAGAGCGCTCGCTTAGCATGCGAGAGGTACTGGGATCGATACCCAGCACCTCCACAGAACCTTTTGTTTTCTCATTGTCCACCAGATTACGCTTGTTTTTTTGGGTCGAGGAAGAGAGAACACTGACGAGCAGAACCGGTTCACAGCAAGTTTATGACGCTTATTCTATTGCGGCATCCACGCGGTCTCGCACTCTACGGTGCGACATCGTTTACGTCCTCCTCCGTCGGGGGTGTAGCTCAGATGGTAGAGCGCTCGCTTAGCATGCGAGAGGTACTGGGATCGATACCCAGCACCTCCACAGAACCTTTTGTTTTCTCATTGTCCACCAGATTACGCTTGTTTTTTGGGTCGAGGAAGAGAGAACACTGACGAGCAGAACCGGTTCACAGCAAGTTTATGACGCTTATTCTATTGCGGCATCCACGCGGTCTCGCACTCTACGGTGCGACATCGTTTACGTCCTCCTCCGTCGGGGGTGTAGCTCAAAAAAAAAACATGGTCTATTGTTTCGGGCTGTTTACAAATTAAGCAGTTCGATCCCCACGGTAAAAAGAAATCCTTTCCTTCCAAAAACTTTTTAACTGGGAGTGTCCCGGTGTGTAATTTAAAAAAGAAGGTCTTTACTCCTGGTGGCACCTGCATTTTCTTTACCCTTTTTAAAACATCAGCTCCAGGACCTACACTGTACAAGGCCCTGTACATAGGCTCTGGGAAAACAATAACACAAAGATCATGGTACAACTTCTTTCTTTTAGTTTTATACAAATAATCGCTAGAAAAACGCGCTGAAAGAAACCTAACACTTGCTACAATCTCTTTGTAGTAACCAAAAATTCCACCCGAGAGCTCTTCTGTGGTAACAACAAACTCGGGCAGCAATCGCCGCAGCCTCACCTGGCACACGGTGCGCAAGAACGGGTCTGAGACGTCGCGAAAAAACAAAAAACGGTTCACCAGCTGCCTTAAAAAGAGGTGCCCTAGCCCCAACCCCCCGTCTTTTACCCGCCGGAACAGGTTCGTTCGGCTGCAACGTTCCCATTCGGAAGCCCATATAAAGACGGCAAAAATGCGGTGTAACTTCTGAATGTGAACCCGAGAGCAATGCAAAACCTGCATCACATACCAGAGCTTGCTAATAAAAAACAGGTTGCAGACTGTAGCTCTGGCGAAAATGGAGAGATTGGTGCCTTTCCACAGTCCAGCTCTGTCACGGCTTCATTCGTTTGCTGTTTCCATACTCACTCGCTTTCGCGAAAGCATCGAGCGGAATTGCTGGGAAGGGGTTTATTTTTGGGATGTGTTACAAAGGACAATAAAGAAAGAGCTACCACTTGACGCGCAGGGAATTCGTTATTTAAGCACAGACAATGAGGATGGGGTACCATTTGATCTCATAATGCTCTTGGGCCTCCACAGTATATGGCGCTCCAGAATGCCAGGCTATTATTGTGACAAAGACGCACGACCTGCCCGAATTTATTTTCGGGAAAGAATGGACTGCTTTCTAGCCATCCAGAAAGCAGCTGCGGAGCCTCCCGAGTGGCTCTCGAGGCTAGAGCCGCTCTGTATGCTTCGTGAATTTTAGTATGACGAAGCCAGACTCATGATGGCTGACCACGACAGTGTCGTATGTACATAGCGTTTTGTGTGTTTTTTGTTGAGTGTTTTTTGTGTAAATGTTATGGGTCAAAGCCAGGCAATAAAGAAAAAAAAGACGGGGGTGTAGCTCAGATGGTAGAGCGCTCGCTTAGCATGCGAGAGGTACTGGGATCGATACCCAGCACCTCCACAGAACCTTTTGTTTTCTCATTGTCCACCAGATTACGCTTGTTTTTTTGGGTCGAGGAAGAGAGAACACTGACGAGCAGAACCGGTTCACAGCAAGTTTATGACGCTTATTCTATTGCGGCATCCACGCGGTCTCGCACTCTACGGTGCGACATCGTTTACGTCCTCCTCCGTCGGGGGTGTAGCTCAGATGGTAGAGCGCTCGCTTAGCATGCGAGAGGTACTGGGATCGATACCCAGCACCTCCACAGAACCTTTTGTTTTCTCATTGTCCACCAGATTACGCTTGTTTTTTGGGTCGAGGAAGAGAGAACACTGACGAGCAGAACCGGTTCACAGCAAGTTTATGACGCTTATTCTATTGCGGCATCCACGCGGTCTCGCACTCTACGGTGCGACATTGTTTACGTCCTCCTCCGTCGGGGGTGTAGCTCAGATCTTGGGCCTCCACAGTATAGGCGCTCCAGAATGGCAGGCTACTTGGACAAAGACGCACGACCTGCCACGAACTTTGTTTTCGTGGACAGATATGGACTGCTTTCTGGCATCCAGAAAGCAGCGGAAGCCTCCCGAGTGGCTCTGAGGCTAGAGCCGCTCTGTATGCTTCAGTGAATTTTAGATGACGAAGCAGACGCTGATTGCGGCATCCACGCGGTCGTAGACAGCGGGGATTTGTGACGGTGCGACATCGTTTGCGTCGCTCGGCTCCGGACGGGGGGTGTAGCTCAGATGGTAGAGCGCTCGCTTAGCATGCGAGAGGTACTGGGATCGATACCCAGCACCTCCACAGAACCTTTTGTTTTCTCATTGTCCACCAGATTTCGCTTGTTTTTTGGGTCGAGGAAGAGAGAACACTGACGAGCAGAACCGATTCACAGCAAGTTTACGGCGCTTATTCTATTGCGGCATCCACGCGGTCTCACACTCTCACGGTGCGACATCGTTTACGTCCTCCTCCGTCGGGGGTGTAGCTCAGATGGTAGAGCGCTCGCTTAGCATGCGAGAGGTACTGGGATCGATACCCAGCACCTCCACAGAACCTTTTGTTTTCTCATTGTCCACCAGATTACGCTTGTTTTTTGGGTCGAGGAAGAGAGAACACTGACGAGCAGAACCGGTTCACAGCAAGTTTACGGCGCTTATTCTATTGCGGCATCCACTTTTTTTTTCTTTAGTGCCTGGCTTTGACCCATAACATTTACACAAAAAACACTCAACAAAAAACACACAAAACGCTATGTACATACGACACTGTCGTGGTCAGCCATCATGAGTCTGGCTTCGTCATACTAAAATTCACGAAGCATACAGAGCGGCTCTAGCCTCGAGAGCCAATCGGGAGGCTCCGCAGCTGCTTTCTGGATGGCCAGAAAGCAGTCTATTGCGGCATCCACGCGGTCTCACATTTTCACGGTGCGACATCGTTTACGTCCTCCTCCGTCGGGGGTGTAGCTCAGATGGTAGAGCGCTCGCTTAGCATGCGAGAGGTACTGGGATCGATACCCAGCACCTCCACAGAACCTTTTGTTTTCTCATTGTCCACCAGATTTCGCTTGTTTTTTGGGTCGAGGAAGAGAGAACGCTGACGAGCAGAACCGGTTCACAGCAAGTTTACGGCGCTTATTCTATTGCGGCATCCATGCGGTCTCACACTCTCACGGTGCGACATCGTTTACGTCCTCCTCCGTCGGGGTGTAGCTCAGATGGTAGAGCGCTCGCTTAGCATGCGAGAGGTACTGGGATCGATACCCAGCACCTCCACAGAACCTTTTGTTTTCTCATTGTCCACCAGATTACGCTTGTTTTTTTGGGTCGAGGAAGAGAGAACGCTGACGAGCAGAACCGGTTCACAGCAAGTTTACGGCGCTTATTCTATTGCGGCATCCACGCGGTCTCGCACTCTCACGGTGCGACATCGTTTACGTCCTCCTCCGTCGGGGGTGTAGCTCAGATGGTAGAGCGCTCGCTTAGCATGCGAGAGGTACTGGGATCGATACCCAGCACCTCCACAGAACCTTTTGTTTTCTCATTGTCCACCAGATTACGCTTGTTTTTTTGGGTCGAGGAAGAGAGAACGCTGACGAGCAGAACCGGTTCACAGCAAGTTTACGGCGCTTATTCTATTGCGGCATCCACGCGGTCTCGCACTCTCACGGTGCGACATCGTTTACGTCCTCCTCCGTCGGGGGTGTAGCTCAGATGGTAGAGCGCTCGCTTAGCATGCGAGAGGTACTGGGATCGATACCCAGCACCTCCACAGAACCTTTTGTTTTCTCATTGTCCACCAGATTACGCTTGTTTTTTGGGTCGAGGAAGAGAGAACGCTGACGAGCAGAACCGGTTCACAGCAAGTTTACGGCGCTTATTCTATTGCGGCATCCACGCGGTCTCGCACTCTCACGGTGCGACATCGTTTACGTCCTCCTCCGTCGGGGGTGTAGCTCAGATGGTAGAGCGCTCGCTTAGCATGCGAGAGGTACTGGGATCGATACCCAGCACCTCCACAGAACCTTTTGTTTTCTCATTGTCCACCAGATTACGCTTGTTTTTTGGGTCGAGGAAGAGAGAACGCTGACGAGCAGAACCGGTTCACAGCAAGTTTACGGCGCTTATTCTATTGCGGCATCCACGCGGTCTCGCACTCTCACGGTGCGACATCGTTTACGTCCTCCTCCGTCGGGGGTGTAGCTCAGATGGTAGAGCGCTCGCTTAGCATGCGAGAGGTACTGGGATCGATACCCAGCACCTCCACAGAACCTTTTGTTTTCTCATTGTCCACCAGATTACGCTTGTTTTTTTGGGTCGAGGAAGAGAGAACGCTGACGAGCAGAACCGGTTCACAGCAAGTTTACGGCGCTTATTCTATTGCGGCATCCACGCGGTCTCGCACTCTACGGTGCGACATCGTTTACGTCCTCCTCCGTCGGGGGTGTAGCTCAGATGGTAGAGCGCTCGCTTAGCATGCGAGAGGTACTGGGATCGATACCCAGCACCTCCACAGAACCTTTTGTTTTCTCATTGTCCACCAGATTACGCTTGTTTTTTGGGTCGAGGAAGAGAGAACGCTGACGAGCAGAACCGGTTCACAGCAAGTTTACGACGCTTATTCTATTGCGGCATCCACGCGGTCTCGCACTCTACGGTGCGACATCGTTTACGTCCTCCTCGGTCGGGGGTGTAGCTCAGATGGTAGAGCGCTCGCTTAGCATGCGAGAGGTACTGGGATCGATACCCAGCACCTCCACAGAACCTTTTGTTTTCTCATTGTCCACCAGATTACGCTTGTTTTTTGGGTCGAGGAAGAGAGAACACTGACGAGCAGAACCGGTTCACAGCAAGTTTACGACGCTTATTCTATTGCGGCATCCACGCGGTCTCGCACTCTACGGTGCGACATCGTTTGCGTCCTCCTCGGTCGGGGGTGTAGCTCAGATGGTAGAGCGCTCGCTTAGCATGCGAGAGGTACTGGGATCGATACCCAGCACCTCCACAGAACCTTTTGTTTTCTCATTGTCCACCAGATTACGCTTGTTTTTTGGGTCGAGGAAGAGAGAACACTGACGAGCAGAACCGGTTCACAGCAAGTTTACGACGCTTATTCTATTGCGGCATCCACGCGGTCTCGCACTCTACGGTGCGACATCGTTTGCGTCCTCCTCGGTCGGGGGTGTAGCTCAGATGGTAGAGCGCTCGCTTAGCATGCGAGAGGTACTGGGATCGATACCCAGCACCTCCACAGAACCTTTTGTTTTCTCATTGTCCACCAGATTACGCTTGTTTTTTGGGTCGAGGAAGAGAGAACACTGACGAGCAGAACCGGTTCACAGCAAGTTTACGACGCTTATTCTATTGCGGCATCCACGCGGTCTCGCACTCTACGGTGCGACATCGTTTGCGTCCTCCTCGGTCGGGGGTGTAGCTCAGATGGTAGAGCGCTCGCTTAGCATGCGAGAGGTACTGGGATCGATACCCAGCACCTCCACAGAACCTTTTGTTTTCTCATTGTCCACCAGATTACGCTTGTTTTTTGGGTCGAGGAAGAGAGAACACTGACGAGCAGAACCGGTTCACAGCAAGTTTACGACGCTTATTCTATTGCGGCATCCACGCGGTCTCGCACTCTACGGTGCGACATCGTTTACGTCCTCCTCGGTCGGGGGTGTAGCTCAGATGGTAGAGCGCTCGCTTAGCATGCGAGAGGTACTGGGATCGATACCCAGCACCTCCACAGAACCTTTTGTTTTCTCATTGTCCACCAGATTACGCTTGTTTTTTGGGTCGAGGAAGAGAGAACACTGACGAGCAGAACCGGTTCACAGCAAGTTTACGACGCTTATTCTATTGCGGCATCCACGCGGTCTCGCACTCTACGGTGCGACATCGTTTACGTCCTCCTCGGTCGGGGGTGTAGCTCAGATGGTAGAGCGCTCGCTTAGCATGCGAGAGGTACTGGGATCGATACCCAGCACCTCCACAGAACCTTTTGTTTTCTCATTGTCCACCAGATTACGCTTGTTTTTTGGGTCGAGGAAGAGAGAACACTGACGAGCAGAACCGGTTCACAGCAAGTTTACGACGCTTATTCTATTGCGGCATCCACGCGGTCTCGCACTCTACGGTGCGACATCGTTTACGTCCTCCTCGGTCGGGGGTGTAGCTCAGATGGTAGAGCGCTCGCTTAGCATGCGAGAGGTACTGGGATCGATACCCAGCACCTCCACAAAACCTTTTGTTTTCTCATTGTCCACCAGATTACGCTTGTTTTTTGGGTCGAGGAAGAGAGAACACTGACGAGCAGAACCGGTTCACAGCAAGTTTACGACGCTTATTCTATTGCGGCATCCACGCGGTCTCGCACTCTACGGTGCGACATCGTTTACGTCCTCCTCCGTCGGGGGTGTAGCTCAGATGGTAGAGCGCTCGCTTAGCATGCGAGAGGTACTGGGATCGATACCCAGCACCTCCACAAAACCTTTTGTTTTCTCATTGTCCACCAGATTACGCTTGTTTTTTGGGTCGAGGAAGAGAGAACACTGACGAGCAGAACCGGTTCACAGCAAGTTTACGACGCTTATTCTATTGCGGCATCCACGCGGTCTCGCACTCTACGGTGCGACATCGTTTACGTCCTCCTCCGTCGGGGGTGTAGCTCAGATGGTAGAGCGCTCGCTTAGCATGCGAGAGGTACTGGGATCGATACCCAGCACCTCCACAAAACCTTTTGTTTTCTCATTGTCCACCAGATTACGCTTGTTTTTTGGGTCGAGGAAGAGAGAACACTGACGAGCAGAACCGGTTCACAGCAAGTTTACGACGCTTATTCTATTGCGGCATCCACGCGGTCTCGCACTCTACGGTGCGACATCGTTTACGTCCTCCTCCGTCGGGGGTGTAGCTCAGATGGTAGAGCGCTCGCTTAGCATGCGAGAGGTACTGGGATCGATACCCAGCACCTCCACAAAACCTTTTGTTTTCTCATTGTCCACCAGATTACGCTTGTTTTTTGGGTCGAGGAAGAGAGAACACTGACGAGCAGAACCGGTTCACAGCAAGTTTACGACGCTTATTCTATTGCGGCATCCACGCGGTCTCGCACTCTACGGTGCGACATCGTTTACGTCCTCCTCCGTCGGGGGTGTAGCTCAGATGGTAGAGCGCTCGCTTAGCATGCGAGAGGTACTGGGATCGATACCCAGCACCTCCACAAAACCTTTTGTTTTCTCATTGTCCACCAGATTACGCTTGTTTTTTGGGTCGAGGAAGAGAGAACACTGACGAGCAGAACCGGTTCACAGCAAGTTTACGACGCTTATTCTATTGCGGCATCCACGCGGTCTCGCACTCTACGGTGCGACATCGTTTACGCACTCCTCCGTCGGGGGTGTAGCTCAGATGGTAGAGCGCTCGCTTAGCATGCGAGAGGTACTGGGATCGATACCCAGCACCTCCACAAAACCTTTTGTTTTCTCATTGTCCACCAGATTACGCTTGTTTTTTGGGTCGAGGAAGAGAGAACACTGACGAGCAGAACCGGTTCACAGCAAGTTTACGACGCTTATTCTATTGCGGCATCCACGCGGTCTCGCACTCTACGGTGCGACATCGTTTACGTCCTCCTCCGTCGGGGGTGTAGCTCAGATGGTAGAGCGCTCGCTTAGCATGCGAGAGGTACTGGGATCGATACCCAGCACCTCCACAAAACCTTTTGTTTTCTCATTGTCCACCAGATTACGCTTGTTTTTTGGGTCGAGGAAGAGAGAACACTGACGAGCAGAACCGGTTCACAGCAAGTTTACGACGCTTATTCTATTGCGGCATCCACGCGGTCTCGCACTCTACGGTGCGACATCGTTTACGTCCTCCTCCGTCGGGGGTGTAGCTCAGATGGTAGAGCGCTCGCTTAGCATGCGAGAGGTACTGGGATCGATACCCAGCACCTCCACAAAACCTTTTGTTTTCTCATTGTCCACCAGATTACGCTTGTTTTTTGGGTCGAGGAAGAGAGAACACTGACGAGCAGAACCGGTTCACAGCAAGTTTACGACGCTTATTCTATTGCGGCATCCACGCGGTCTCGCACTCTACGGTGCGACATCGTTTACGCACTCCTCCGTCGGGGGTGTAGCTCAGATGGTAGAGCGCTCGCTTAGCATGCGAGAGGTACTGGGATCGATACCCAGCACCTCCACAAAACCTTTTGTTTTCTCATTGTCCACCAGATTACGCTTGTTTTTTGGGTCGAGGAAGAGAGAACACTGACGAGCAGAACCGGTTCACAGCAAGTTTACGACGCTTATTCTATTGCGGCATCCACGCGGTCTCGCACTCTACGGTGCGACATCGTTTACGCCCTCCTCCGTCGGGGGTGTAGCTCAGATGGTAGAGCGCTCGCTTAGCATGCGAGAGGTACTGGGATCGATACCCAGCACCTCCACAAAACCTTTTGTTTTCTCATTGTACACCAGATTACGTTTGTTTTTTGGGTCGAGGAAGAGAGAACACTGACGAGCAGAACCGGTTCACAGCAAGTTTACGACGCTTATTCTATTGCGGCATCCACGCGGTCTCGCACTCTACGGTGCGACATCGTTTACGCACTCCTCCGTCGGGGGTGTAGCTCAGATGGTAGAGCGCTCGCTTAGCATGCGAGAGGTACTGGGATCGATGCCCAGCACCTCCACAAAACCTTTTGTTTTCTCATTGTCCACCAGATTACGCTTGTTTTTTGGGTCGAGGAAGAGAGAACACTGACGAGCAGAACCGGTTCACAGCAAGTTTACGACGCTTATTCTATTGCGGCATCCACGCGGTCTCGCACTCTACGGTGCGACATCGTTTACGTCCTCCTCCGTCGGGGGTGTAGCTCAGATGGTAGAGCGCTCGCTTAGCATGCGAGAGGTACTGGGATCGATACCCAGCACCTCCACAAAACCTTTTGTTTTCTCATTGTCCACCAGATTACGCTTGTTTTTTGGGTCGAGGAAGAGAGAACACTGACGAGCAGAACCGGTTCACAGCAAGTTTACGACGCTTATTCTATTGCGGCATCCACGCGGTCTCGCACTCTACGGTGCGACATCGTTTACGTCCTCCTCGCGTCGGGGGTGTAGCTCAGATGGTAGAGCGCTCGCTTAGCATGCGAGAGGTACTGGGATCGATACCCAGCACCTCCACAGAACCTTTTGTTTTCTCATTGTCCACCAGATTACGCTTGTTTTTTGGGTCGAGGAAGAGAGAACACTGACGAGCAGAACCGGTTCACAGCAAGTTTACGACGCTTATTCTATTGCGGCATCCACGCGGTCTCGCACTCTACGGTGCGACATCGTTTGCGTCCTCCTCGGTCGGGGGTGTAGCTCAGATGGTAGAGCGCTCGCTTAGCATGCGAGAGGTACTGGGATCGATACCCAGCACCTCCACAAAACCTTTTGTTTTCTCATTGTCCACCAGATTACGCTTGTTTTTTGGGTCGAGGAAGAGAGAACACTGACGAGCAGAACCGGTTCACAGCAAGTTTACGACGCTTATTCTATTGCGGCATCCACGCGGTCTCGCACTCTACGGTGCGACATCGTTTACGTCCTCCTCCGTCGGGGGTGTAGCTCAGATGGTAGAGCGCTCGCTTAGCATGCGAGAGGTACTGGGATCGATACCCAGCACCTCCACAAAACCTTTTGTTTTCTCATTGTCCACCAGATTACGCTTGTTTTTTGGGTCGAGGAAGAGAGAACACTGACGAGCAGAACCGGTTCACAGCAAGTTTACGACGCTTATTCTATTGCGGCATCCACGCGGTCTCGCACTCTACGGTGCGACATCGTTTGCGTCCTCCTCGGTCGGGGGTGTAGCTCAGATGGTAGAGCGCTCGCTTAGCATGCGAGAGGTACTGGGATCGATACCCAGCACCTCCACAAAACCTTTTGTTTTCTCATTGTCCACCAGATTACGCTTGTTTTTTGGGTCGAGGAAGAGAGAACACTGACGAGCAGAACCGGTTCACAGCAAGTTTACGACGCTTATTCTATTGCGGCATCCACGCGGTCTCGCACTCTACGGTGCGACATCGTTTGCGTCCTCCTCGGTCGGGGGTGTAGCTCAGATGGTAGAGCGCTCGCTTAGCATGCGAGAGGTACTGGGATCGATACCCAGCACCTCCACAAAACCTTTTGTTTTCTCATTGTCCACCAGATTACGCTTGTTTTTTGGGTCGAGGAAGAGAGAACACTGACGAGCAGAACCGGTTCACAGCAAGTTTACGACGCTTATTCTATTGCGGCATCCACGCGGTCTCGCACTCTACGGTGCGACATCGTTTACGTCCTCCTCCGTCGGGGGTGTAGCTCAGATGGTAGAGCGCTCGCTTAGCATGCGAGAGGTACTGGGATCGATACCCAGCACCTCCACAAAACCTTTTGTTTTCTCATTGTCCACCAGATTACGCTTGTTTTTTGGGTCGAGGAAGAGAGAACACTGACGAGCAGAACCGGTTCACAGCAAGTTTACGACGCTTATTCTATTGCGGCATCCACGCGGTCTCGCACTCTACGGTGCGACATCGTTTACGTCCTCCTCCGTCGGGGGTGTAGCTCAGATGGTAGAGCGCTCGCTTAGCATGCGAGAGGTACTGGGATCGATACCCAGCACCTCCACAAAACCTTTTGTTTTCTCATTGTCCACCAGATTACGCTTGTTTTTTGGGTCGAGGAAGAGAGAACACTGACGAGCAGAACCGGTTCACAGCAAGTTTACGACGCTTATTCTATTGCGGCATCCACGCGGTCTCGCACTCTACGGTGCGACATCGTTTACGTCCTCCTCCGTCGGGGGTGTAGCTCAGATGGTAGAGCGCTCGCTTAGCATGCGAGAGGTACTGGGATCGATACCCAGCACCTCCACAAAACCTTTTGTTTTCTCATTGTCCACCAGATTACGCTTGTTTTTTGGGTCGAGGAAGAGAGAACACTGACGAGCAGAACCGGTTCACAGCAAGTTTACGACGCTTATTCTATTGCGGCATCCACGCGGTCTCGCACTCTACGGTGCGACATCGTTTACGTCCTCCTCCGTCGGGGGTGTAGCTCAGATGGTAGAGCGCTCGCTTAGCATGCGAGAGGTACTGGGATCGATACCCAGCACCTCCACAAAACCTTTTGTTTTCTCATTGTCCACCAGATTACGCTTGTTTTTTGGGTCGAGGAAGAGAGAACACTGACGAGCAGAACCGGTTCACAGCAAGTTTACGACGCTTATTCTATTGCGGCATCCACGCGGTCTCGCACTCTACGGTGCGACATCGTTTACGCACTCCTCCGTCGGGGGTGTAGCTCAGATGGTAGAGCGCTCGCTTAGCATGCGAGAGGTACTGGGATCGATACCCAGCACCTCCACAAAACCTTTTGTTTTCTCATTGTCCACCAGATTACGCTTGTTTTTTGGGTCGAGGAAGAGAGAACACTGACGAGCAGAACCGGTTCACAGCAAGTTTACGACGCTTATTCTATTGCGGCATCCACGCGGTCTCGCACTCTACGGTGCGACATCGTTTACGTCCTCCTCCGTCGGGGGTGTAGCTCAGATGGTAGAGCGCTCGCTTAGCATGCGAGAGGTACTGGGATCGATACCCAGCACCTCCACAAAACCTTTTGTTTTCTCATTGTCCACCAGATTACGCTTGTTTTTTGGGTCGAGGAAGAGAGAACACTGACGAGCAGAACCGGTTCACAGCAAGTTTACGACGCTTATTCTATTGCGGCATCCACGCGGTCTCGCACTCTACGGTGCGACATCGTTTACGTCCTCCTCCGTCGGGGGTGTAGCTCAGATGGTAGAGCGCTCGCTTAGCATGCGAGAGGTACTGGGATCGATACCCAGCACCTCCACAAAACCTTTTGTTTTCTCATTGTACACCAGATTACGCTTGTTTTTTGGGTCGAGGAAGAGAGAACACTGACGAGCAGAACCGGTTCACAGCAAGTTTACGACGCTTATTCTATTGCGGCATCCACGCGGTCTCGCACTCTACGGTGCGACATCGTTTACGCACTCCTCCGTCGGGGGTGTAGCTCAGATGGTAGAGCGCTCGCTTAGCATGCGAGAGGTACTGGGATCGATACCCAGCACCTCCACAAAACCTTTTGTTTTCTCATTGTCCACCAGATTACGCTTGTTTTTTGGGTCGAGGAAGAGAGAACACTGACGAGCAGAACCGGTTCACAGCAAGTTTACGACGCTTATTCTATTGCGGCATCCACGCGGTCTCGCACTCTACGGTGCGACATCGTTTACGCCCTCCTCCGTCGGGGGTGTAGCTCAGATGGTAGAGCGCTCGCTTAGCATGCGAGAGGTACTGGGATCGATACCCAGCACCTCCACAAAACCTTTTGTTTTCTCATTGTACACCAGATTACGTTTGTTTTTTGGGTCGAGGAAGAGAGAACACTGACGAGCAGAACCGGTTCACAGCAAGTTTACGACGCTTATTCTATTGCGGCATCCACGCGGTCTCGCACTCTACGGTGCGACATCGTTTACGCACTCCTCCGTCGGGGGTGTAGCTCAGATGGTAGAGCGCTCGCTTAGCATGCGAGAGGTACTGGGATCGATGCCCAGCACCTCCACAAAACCTTTTGTTTTCTCATTGTCCACCAGATTACGCTTGTTTTTTGGGTCGAGGAAGAGAGAACACTGACGAGCAGAACCGGTTCACAGCAAGTTTACGACGCTTATTCTATTGCGGCATCCACGCGGTCTCGCACTCTACGGTGCGACATCGTTTACGTCCTCCTCCGTCGGGGGTGTAGCTCAGATGGTAGAGCGCTCGCTTAGCATGCGAGAGGTACTGGGATCGATACCCAGCACCTCCACAAAACCTTTTGTTTTCTCATTGTCCACCAGATTACGCTTGTTTTTTGGGTCGAGGAAGAGAGAACACTGACGAGCAGAACCGGTTCACAGCAAGTTTACGACGCTTATTCTATTGCGGCATCCACGCGGTCTCGCACTCTACGGTGCGACATCGTTTACGTCCTCCTCCGTCGGGGGTGTAGCTCAGATGGTAGAGCGCTCGCTTAGCATGCGAGAGGTACTGGGATCGATACCCAGCACCTCCACAGAACCTTTTGTTTTCTCATTGTCCACCAGATTACGCTTGTTTTTTGGGTCGAGGAAGAGAGAACACTGACGAGCAGAACCGGTTCACAGCAAGTTTACGACGCTTATTCTATTGCGGCATCCACGCGGTCTCGCACTCTACGGTGCGACATCGTTTACGTCCTCCTCCGTCGGGGGTGTAGCTCAGATGGTAGAGCGCTCGCTTAGCATGCGAGAGGTACTGGGATCGATACCCAGCACCTCCACAAAACCTTTTGTTTTCTCATTGTCCACCAGATTACGCTTGTTTTTTGGGTCGAGGAAGAGAGAACACTGACGAGCAGAACCGGTTCACAGCAAGTTTACGACGCTTATTCTATTGCGGCATCCACGCGGTCTCGCACTCTACGGTGCGACATCGTTTACGTCCTCCTCCGTCGGGGGTGTAGCTCAGATGGTAGAGCGCTCGCTTAGCATGCGAGAGGTACTGGGATCGATACCCAGCACCTCCACAAAACCTTTTGTTTTCTCATTGTCCACCAGATTACGCTTGTTTTTTGGGTCGAGGAAGAGAGAACACTGACGAGCAGAACCGGTTCACAGCAAGTTTACGACGCTTATTCTATTGCGGCATCCACGCGGTCTCGCACTCTACGGTGCGACATCGTTTACGTCCTCCTCCGTCGGGGGTGTAGCTCAGATGGTAGAGCGCTCGCTTAGCATGCGAGAGGTACTGGGATCGATACCCAGCACCTCCACAAAACCTTTTGTTTTCTCATTGTCCACCAGATTACGCTTGTTTTTTGGGTCGAGGAAGAGAGAACACTGACGAGCAGAACCGGTTCACAGCAAGTTTACGACGCTTATTCTATTGCGGCATCCACGCGGTCTCGCACTCTACGGTGCGACATCGTTTACGTCCTCCTCCGTCGGGGGTGTAGCTCAGATGGTAGAGCGCTCGCTTAGCATGCGAGAGGTACTGGGATCGATACCCAGCACCTCCACAAAACCTTTTGTTTTCTCATTGTCCACCAGATTACGCTTGTTTTTTGGGTCGAGGAAGAGAGAACACTGACGAGCAGAACCGGTTCACAGCAAGTTTACGACGCTTATTCTATTGCGGCATCCACGCGGTCTCGCACTCTACGGTGCGACATCGTTTACGCACTCCTCCGTCGGGGGTGTAGCTCAGATGGTAGAGCGCTCGCTTAGCATGCGAGAGGTACTGGGATCGATACCCAGCACCTCCACAAAACCTTTTGTTTTCTCATTGTCCACCAGATTACGCTTGTTTTTTGGGTCGAGGAAGAGAGAACACTGACGAGCAGAACCGGTTCACAGCAAGTTTACGACGCTTATTCTATTGCGGCATCCACGCGGTCTCGCACTCTACGGTGCGACATCGTTTACGTCCTCCTCCGTCGGGGGTGTAGCTCAGATGGTAGAGCGCTCGCTTAGCATGCGAGAGGTACTGGGATCGATACCCAGCACCTCCGCAAAACCTTTTGTTTTCTCATTGTCCACCAGATTACGCTTGTTTTTTGGGTCGAGGAAGAGAGAACACTGACGAGCAGAACCGGTTCACAGCAAGTTTACGACGCTTATTCTATTGCGGCATCCACGCGGTCTCGCACTCTACGGTGCGACATCGTTTACGCACTCCTCCGTCGGGGGTGTAGCTCAGATGGTAGAGCGCTCGCTTAGCATGCGAGAGGTACTGGGATCGATGCCCAGCACCTCCACAAAACCTTTTGTTTTCTCATTGTCCACCAGATTACGCTTGTTTTTTGGGTCGAGGAAGAGAGAACACTGACGAGCAGAACCGGTTCACAGCAAGTTTACGACGCTTATTCTATTGCGGCATCCACGCGGTCTCGCACTCTACGGTGCGACATCGTTTACGTCCTCCTGCGTCGGGGGTGTAGCTCAGATGGTAGAGCGCTCGCTTAGCATGCGAGAGGTACTGGGATCGATACCCAGCACCTCCACAAAACCTTTTGTTTTCTCATTGTACACCAGATTACGCTTGTTTTTTGGGTCGAGGAAGAGAGAACACTGACGAGCAGAACCGGTTCACAGCAAGTTTACGACGCTTATTCTATTGCGGCATCCACGCGGTCTCGCACTCTACGGTGCGACATCGTTTACGCACTCCTCCGTCGGGGGTGTAGCTCAGATAGTAGAGCGCTCGCTTAGCATGCGAGAGGTACTGGGATCGATACCCAGCACCTCCACAAAACCTTTTGTTTTCTCATTGTCCACCAGATTACGCTTGTTTTTTGGGTCGAGGAAGAGAGAACACTGACGAGCAGAACCGGTTCACAGCAAGTTTACGACGCTTATTCTATTGCGGCATCCACGCGGTCTCGCACTCTACGGTGCGACATCGTTTACGTCCTCCTCCGTCGGGGGTGTAGCTCAGATGGTAGAGCGCTCGCTTAGCATGCGAGAGGTACTGGGATCGATACCCAGCACCTCCACAAAACCTTTTGTTTTCTCATTGTCCACCAGATTACGCTAGTTTTTTGGGTCGAGGAAGAGAGAACACTTACGAGCAGAACCGGTTCACAGCAAGTTTACGACGCTTATTCTATTGCGGCATCCACGCGGTCTCGCACTCTACGGTGCGACATCGTTTACGTCCTCCTCCGTCGGGGGTGTAGCTCAGATGGTAGAGCGCTCGCTTAGCATGCGAGAGGTACTGGGATCGATACCCAGCACCTCCACAAAACCTTTTGTTTTCTCATTGTCCACCAGATTACGCTTGTTTTTTGGGTCGAGGAAGAGAGAACACTGACGAGCAGAACCGGTTCACAGCAAGTTTACGACGCTTATGCTATCGCGGCATCCTCGCACTCTACGGTGCGACATCGTTTACGCACTCCTCCGTCGGGGGTGTAGCTCAGATGGACGGTGCAGACGGAGGAATTTGTTCAGAAGTGTGAAAGATGGTGGCCTCGGGCTGGAAAATCTATTTCTGTCCCAGTTGTCAGCCGGTTTTTTTCCTTCGTTCGAGACCTTCGTGATCGTTTTTTTTAATTGTGTGTCAACTAAGGTTGAGCCGTGCTTTGCTGGTTTTGTAGTGGGAACAAACAGTTTTTCAGGGAGAACTTAAGGTTGCTTCAGCGAAGTCGCTGACAGAGTTAAATTTCTTGCAGGGCGATTTTAAAAAGAATATTGAAGTGGCATGAAGCGGAAAAAGCTTGACGGAGATCTAACTGATGTTTTTCCGGTGCCAATGTACAGAGTATTGTGTGATGGAGGCCCCGGTAGGGACGTTTTGAAAAGAATAAAAAAATGCAAGTGCAGCCAGGAATCAAAACTTTCTTCTTCAAGTTACATACAGGATCTCTGTCAGTTTAAAAGTTCTTAGAGGGAAGGGTTTTATTTTTACCCTGGGGTTCGCATTGCCCTGAAACAATTGACCATGTATTTCTTCACTGTTAGGAGAGGGTGTTTTTTTGGAATGTTTTGCAATGAACGATTGAAAAAGAGTTTCCGCTTCATCCGTACGGCCTCAGACCATTGAAAATGACGATGGTTTTCCGTTTGACCAAGTAATGCTCTGTGGCCTCCATAGTATATGGCGCTCCCGAATGGCGGGTTATTACTGCGATCCTGACACGCGACCATAATAATAATAATAATAATAATAATAATAATAATTGGTTTTCGGTAGAAAAGAAATGACACAGTATCTGTCTCATATATCGTTGGACACCTGAATCGCGCGTTCAATGAAGGGATAAAGGAGGGAGTGAAAGAAGAAAGGAAGAAGAGGTGCCGTAGTGGAGGGCTCCGGAATAATTTCGACCACCTGGGGATCTTTAACGTGCACTGACATCGCACAGCACACGCGCGCCTTAGCGTTTTTCCTCCATAAAAACGCAGCCGCCGCGGTCGGGCTCGAACCCGGGTACTCCGGATCAGCAGTCGAGCGCCCTAACCACTGAGCCACCGCGGCGGGTACACGCGACCAGCCCGCATGTGTTTTCGGGAGAATGTATATAAATTTTTGGAAGTGATGAGATTACAATCAGGTGTTCCCGATAGGCTACCATGGATGGAAGATTTGAGTCCTTCATTTTCCTACACAAAAGCAATGTACCATGACTCCACGTGAGAGCACATGCATTTGGTTTGCTTGTTTGTCTGCTGTTGCCTTATATTATCCATGTTTCCAGTGAATAAACTTCAGCTGTGATCAGCGATCGTCCTGTGTTTCTCTCGCTACGTCCGCATCTTTTGCGCTGTTATCCTCAAAATGTACCAACAAATCGCCTGCATAGCTGCGGTGTTAGATTTGTTTGAAGAATTCATCGAGTATGAGCGTGAAATTTGCGCCGAGATAAAAAAGCTTTGTGTTAAGACGAATTCTTTTTTTTTTGTTATTGCCACATTTCGTTCATACACGCCGCATATGATGCCTGTTTCGCGGGGATTATTTTTATCTGGAAAAAATTTATTCCTGAATTTTCACACCATCTACATAGCTCGCAGGAACTAAGTGTGAAACCAAAGTACAAAGATGTATGTGTACACTGGCTAGTACCTCCCGGTGCGCAGGAGAAAAAACACGTAAATTATTGCTGCGGCATGAGAAGACTCGTTATTGTCCTGGGTATCTTCCTTGTTACTCTTTCTATCGGGTCCATACGTGCGGACGAAGACTCTAGCGAAACCAATTTCGAAAACTTGGCTGCATGCGTGTAGTTCTACTATTGGGCAGCACTGCGGCCGACCAATATCCGGGCGCATCGCCCTGCTATTGATTCGCTGAAGGTGTTGGGTAAGGTTAAGCAGCATGTACGAATATTCGTAAAGGAGTTTTGGTGTTACCAGTGACAGGACTATCTGACGGAGCCCCACCTCTTTGATTCCCCGCCTACGTTCAGGGACGCGGCGTATAAGGTGTAAAGCCTGATGGCAGCTGAACACCGTGCTGCATACACCCCGCATATGATGCGTGTTTCGCGGGGATTAATTTTATCTGGGAAAGAAATTTCTTATTACTGCTTTTGGCTCCTCCATCCTCGTCAATAAGCGTGCCGACTATATGGATTGTTTGTTTCCGGCAAATAATTGACAGCCCTGAATGAAACCAGATAAGGTTTCGTTCAGCCTCGGCTTGGTGTATGACAGCCACGTACTTGGTTTTTTCCCGGTGAGATGTTCATG
Organism: Amblyomma americanum; assembly: GCA_030143305.2. Taxonomy (NCBI): domain Eukaryota; kingdom Metazoa; phylum Arthropoda; class Arachnida; order Ixodida; family Ixodidae; genus Amblyomma; species Amblyomma americanum. The sequence continues at coordinate 44,253 of JARKHS020011280.1, read as the reverse complement.
CCACACTCCTTGATGCAGCCTTGGACGGCATTGATGCCTGTCTGTACGGCTAGTTTTTGCTCCTCTGAGGACCACGAATTGGTCCATAGCGTTACATCCTCCACATACACGACGTAATTAAGACCGGGTATAGACGTTCGCATTGACAGGAGACCTGACATAGCGATGGTAAAAAGAGCTGGCGTTATGACAGCGCCATGGAGGACACCGGTTTAGTTACATTGCCAATTACCGCGAGTATCCCCAACCATTACTGAGAAAGTTTTGTCCGCAAGAAAGGCTTTCACGAAGCGGTAGACGCTCCCGCCTATCCCCACTTCCTGGAGCCGGTGAAGTGTGGTCGTGTGGGGCACGGGATCAAAAGCCTTTTTGACGTCTACCCCAACAACTAGGTGCAGCTGTGCTCTGCTAGGGCAGCGGCAATGTCGCTATGAAGCCTTCCGATAATATCGTGCGCGTAGAGCCCCTCGACGAAAACCTACTTGTATAGACGACAGGACGAACGTTCTACTTGGCTAAGCACCACTCAAGTCTTCTTAGAGCCATTCGTTCCATGACCTTACAAAGGTTGGACGTCAGCGATATCGGCCTAAAGTCTTGTAATGTTCGACTTGGCTTGCCAGGTTTTGAAATTGGTATCCCCCACTGGATTCCTTCCAGGTAGGGGAAGATCACGGCTGGTTAGTATTCGTTGATCTCTTTCAACAGGGCAAGTTTATGCGACCTGGGAACGTTGAGAAGTGTTGAATGGCGTACACCATTCGGTCCCGGGGCGCTATTATGTTTGGAGTCATACAAGGCTGCCTCCAGTTCGTTTAATGCGAAGAGGACGTCGTTCTCTTTCGAAGTATCTGATAGGGCGTCCGCGGGCATGACATTCACATTTTCAGGTTGGGGAAAAAAAATATTCCCTGCTTGTATAGCTGGCTGATCCGGGGAGACGTTCAAGTTCAGGACCATGCCCTGGGAAAGAGAAATCGGCATTTTGCGTCCAAGGATAGCTCGAAATATGTGTCAGCTCTTCGACAAGTTTACTTCATTAAGCGAGTGGCACAGGAGCCGCCACTCTTGGAGAGCGAGGTGCATAGTATACTCTTGGAGGTGCGCTCTTGGAGATGCGAGGTGCTGAACCTCTTGAGTAATGCAAGTGAAAGCGCGCCAACGATGGGATGTCCGATCAGATCGGCGATACGCCGTGAGAGCACGAAGCCTACGATTCCCCAGACTAAAAAGGTGGGAGTCCGGCTTCGGGGCAACGAATTTGACTGAAAGCTTCGTTCTAACTTTCTTCTTGGCATTGTTGATCTGTGTAATGAGCTCGTATAATACTGTGGGAACTTTCACCTCACCGATAATCCTACGGAAATAGTCCCATAAAACGTGCTCCTCTATTCGATGATGTTATTGTCGCTGTAGTGATTGACGCCCTCGAGGAGCCCATGACACCACCACGGGACAGGGATCACTGCCCACGACGTCATCAGCCCGTGAATATACGATATCACTGGGATAGGAAACAAGTGTCAGGTCTGGAGAAGTGTCTTACTGACCTCTGTGCTGGCCAAAGCGAGTAGGCAGCGTGAGTTCATTGGCGATCGTCAGTCTGGCTTTGACAATGTGTTACCATAGGTGTCTTCTCCTAGCATCTGAGCGATGATATCCCCAGCTGGTGTGCATGGCGTTAAGTCTCCCCCAACCATAACGTGAACCTGGGTATATATCCTTGAGAAGTGTTCCAAAAAAGATATATCCACTCGATATGTCACAGTTTCGAACATTCTGGCATAAACCGAAAAAACAAAGGCTTGTTGGCAATCATCTGAGGCAAGGCGCACTCCCGCTACCTCCTGCGTCTGCGTGCACCACGCGGAAGTATCAAGCTCGGTGTGGGCAACGCGCGTAGATCGCGATCCTGGCCCAGGACATCGGTGCTCTATGGAAGGGGTGCTGTAAGCTTCGTACCCTATTAGATTACGCCCATTGGAGCCAGCCTCCTGAAGTAGTATAGATAGAGGAAGCGTCGGCGTGACCGACAGTCTCCTCGGACGTTCTGCTTGTTTGCGACGGATTCCCCGGCAGTTCCATTGCAAGAACCATATAGGAAAGTCCGAAGCAAAAATTACATGAGGTTTCGCGCTAATGCCCGCCATTATTAAACTGGAAGGCGCGCAGAAGAGAAGATGGTATGTGCCCGATACCGGGCCCTTATTAGGAAAAACCTGTGGCATTCCTAACAGTGGAAGCATGTGCTTGATCACCTCAGCAGTGACCAGTTCGATAATGTGCCTGAGCTGGTCTTCATCTAAGTGTACCGTGCGCGGGCGGTCTTTCGCAAGATGCGTTTCTGCGCCGTGTTTTGTAGCACGGAGAGTTTCAGCATAAGCCCGATGTACGCATGTTTGATTTGGTGCCGGCGCAGGATGCTCAAAGGTTGTTAGGGATGAAGGAACGGCATTCCTTGGACTAATGCCTTCAGCTTGTGTGGAGCGCTTGTGTGCATCTTGCCCTCTAGTTTTAGGCTCTCTGCCTCATGTCTTCGGTAACGGCTGAAATTATATTGGAGGCAAGTCTTCATAAACAAGCACGATTGGCTCCGAGGCTGGTTGCTGTGTACTGGCAGGGTTCTTGTGGCCAGTCATCGACAACGTTTGGTTGCCCGTAGAAGCTCGGCTTGATGCTTGCGCTCCTTTTGTCGCGATACTCGGATACGGCGGACAGTGCCGTTTCTCGGGGTTTTGGTAGCTTGTCGCAGAGCAGGGCACTTCGGGTCTGTGGCTACGTGGTGACCTTTGCAATTTCGGCATAGTAGCTCTATCGGACAAACCTTGAGGTTGCCATGCACGAGGCGACCGCAGAAAGAGCATCGGCGTTGGTCGACTAGTGGACACGAATTTGTCTTGCGCCCGATTTTGTGACAGGTCTCACAAATGACAGATTTGGGTGATAAGGTGTTACCAGTAGGAGTATGCTGTATAGATGAACTTTACGGAAAAGTCTGAAGCCCTCAAACGTGATGAAAGCTGCTTCGTTCTTACCCATAGGCCTGGCCCGCGTTAATTACCTTGCGCGACGAGCATGTAATAAGATTGGCCATCAGCACTTCACTTGTTAACTCGTTGGCACGATATATGACACCGCGGATCTGGGCAGGATGAATGGCTTCATAAGCCTGTATAGGTGCCGCCTTTTCACAAATTAAGAGAGACTGTAGCTCGAGATGATCCCTGGCATGCCTATGCGTTATGCCGACTGCAAACTGATTGCTTCTTTCAAGAGGCCGTACTTCAAAACCAGAGCGAAAATGAATTTTTTGAAGCTCGTCGGCAATAGCACAGCGCAAACGGTGTGCGAGGAGTGTGTCCGCGATCGAAAATGCGTATCCGCGTAGGGAGCATTTATAGCTGCCTGCGAGCGGCCAAGTTATACGCCTTGTCGTTTGTTCACAAAGCTGGCGTTTTCTTGCGCGATCTGGAAAGTGCCTAACACCATCCTACTTTGCTTGGCAAATTTCGAAAATGGAAGAGTGCAAGGTCCTACCTGAGAATGATAGTTCCAGGCATGTTTTCCGTGGAAAGAACAGAGAAGGGATTGGAGACAGGTATCGCCGCTACCACTTGGCTGGAATCCTCATCCGTCATGCTTGCGTCGGCGTCAAGCGCAGGGATAGATTGCGCCGCGTTATCTGTGCCGCTGCGGAGCGATGTTGCCGTGGCGTCTTGCCGGAGCTGCCCGGGAGCCATGTTGGCTGTATCGGCGGTTCGGCGGTAGGAGTATCCGATGTTTCGGGGTGGTTTCCTGATGTAGTCTTCGACGCGGAAGCGTTGAAACCGTTGTCCACAGGTGGCAAGGAACAGGATGGTGGTGGCCCGTCAAGTTTTGGAAGCCTAGCCCAAAAACGTCCGGGCCAAAAAGCTTCAAACAGTCAGAGCGATGCGAACGTGCGTCTGCTCAAGACGGCTGCTTGCAGCGCCCTCTTCCACACATTTCTTTGTGTTGTTAAGCGCCGGGGCTAAGAGGGAGCACTGGCGGGAGGCTTTATGGTGTTTGCTTATGTTCAGGGCCGCCAGTCTGCGGCTTTATCACTGTTTCTGACGCGAGATGAGACAAGATTTTTCTGGAACAAAAGCAACGGCGTGCACCTGCTTCCAGGTTGTTCGAGATTATCGAAGCTATTCGCACCTTATCTCGAAAGTTATTTGTGTAGTTTAAATTGAGTGTGACCGAGTGCGGTGTGGATTCCGTACTTCGACGACCGATGAACGCCTTTGTTGTTATTGCCGCTAACGAGTTATTCAATACTTTGTGGGTGCAATTAAGCCCAATAAAGAATTCATTCTTTGTGTTCATCAGCCCTGCCCTTCTTTGCTCACGGCGTTGTCGCTGCCACGTGACAAAATGCGATATTGAGAAAATTTCTGTACCTGCTTTGTTATGCGGCTGCGATTTTGCGTGCATATAAGTTCGACCCCACCACCTTCTCAGGGACAATGATTTCTTATTTACTAAAGGGAACGAAATGTAACATGGACTTGTAGCTATCAGTGAATTCAGCGCTGTGGTGAGGCGGATATATTTGGGTGTGTTCAGAGAAGGGCGGTAATCGAGGTCCCACGACATTTCTTTTTTATTTTCAGTGAAATTATTATATGTGATGGCCAAACGTGTCGACACAATGCAGTAGAACATAGTTTTGCTAGATACGGTGTAGTCTTTTTTATTAAGTCGTATGTCACACGAAGTGGAAAATGTCGCGTTTGAATTTTGCAAAATCGCTATAGTTTGGATCACCGCATAGTGTAAAATAAAATTTTCTGATACCTGATTATTGTTTCAATAAAGGTGGGTAAACTTTTGTGTCGGAATGTATGACAAAGTACTTTCTGGCTCCTATAATTACTTACCGGTAGTATCTTACCGGTGCTCACCTATGGGACACAAATGTGCCGGATAAAAAAAACGGTTCAACTTAATTTCAGAAGCAGGCTGCGGGCTATGGAAAGGAAAATGATAGGTGTAACGTTTAGAGACTGGAAGAGGGCAGAGTAGGTGAGGGAAAAAACGCAGGTTAATGACATCCTAGTCGAAATCAAGAGGAAGAAATGGGCTTGGTCAGGGCATGTACTGCGAAGGCAAGACAGCCGCTGGTCCTTAAGGGTAGCGGAGTGGATTACAAGCGAAGGCAAGCCTGGCAGGGGGCGGCATAAGGTTAGGTGGCCGGAAGAGAGAAGTTTGCGGGGATAGGGTGGCCGCAGCTGGCAGAGGACAGGGTTAATTGGAGAGATATGGGAGAAACCTTTCCCTTGCGGTTGGCGTAGTCTGGCTGATGATGATAATTTTGCAGTAGAAAAATCGCAAAAATTCGTCGATCACGTGGGGTGTTGCGGCCCGCGTTCATCATGAAGCTGCCAAAGAGACGCAGCGTGGACGCTTTTCGCCCCCGTGGTTGTGTCGGGATTCTTATGTGTCGTGCTTTTCTCTCTACTTTCAAGGAAAAAAGCGCTCCCAGGCAGCGTGCCAGGCGGCTGCGCTTTCGGGTGCAGCAGCCGTACCGAGTCGGGGAAGACTTTCTCCATTGCAAAGAGGAAAGTTAACAATCAGCAAAGAGGCCTTGTCTGGCTTCATAGCATCAGCCGGGAGAAGTTCGTTCCGACATGAAACACACGCTTGTGCTTGGTAAGCTAGTTTGAAAGTTTCAAGAGCGCGCCCACCATGGTTGCCAGCTCAAGGTGGGATATTTGCGGTACTCTGAAATTTATCCACCGAGTCTAATTGAGGCACCCTATCTCGTGCGAAGTCATGTCGCCATCCTTCGGCGCGTTGCGGAGCCCACTGCAAACAATGAGGGCGGCGAAAAGTGGCGGCCTTATACATTGACTCAGCCGCCCGAGCGACGCTGTGGGTCGTGTTTGGCCGATACGAGTGAGATTTTTGACTGAAAGCAATCTTCCGAATAAAACTTGCGACAGCGTTTGTGCCGCCACAATCTTTTCATCGCCTTCCGAACGATAGATACATGTACGCCTCATCCCTGTGGCAATTAAAGCTAAGACCACGCGCCCGCGTTAACTCGTTTCGCTCGTGGACGAGTGTACATTAAGATATTTTTCCTAGAAGAGAGAGAAAGGCAGGGATTGTAAATTTTGTAATATTCATTCTTGCAACAATGCCGTCGCGCTACAGAAAGATACGAAACCTTCCTCAACTATGCGTGCCATGCGTCATATAGCGCTTAACCCTTTCGGCCCTGGCGGTGCCAAATTCACACCGCAACAGAAATATTCCGCTTGCGCCACAGTAAAGGAAGAAAATACTATTAATTTGTAATACAATAGTTCCTCCGGGATCTCTGTTGCTATCGGCATCGCTGCTCGCGCATTTCCATTGAGCTGTGCGGTCTTAGGAAGAAGAAGCAGCAGCATGGTAGGCATGGGGTGAAGAAGCCGAGGTGTAGCAAATTTGTAGGCTTATATCTCACTAACAATTTGTTCGTTTGCGCTCAGGTTTTTGAATATTTTGTGAAACGCCTATCCAAGCTCATATCCCCGTCGTAAATATTATTTAATGCGTAGACGTTGCGCTTGAACACATTTTTGACATGTATGATTTTGACCCCACCAGGGCTCAATGGTTGCCAGTGGTGACCATTGAGTGATAGGTGATCTTTGTAGAAGAGAATCTGCTGGTATTTTTGCGGATGCGCCTTTATTAGTATGTTTGTTGTACTGCTGACATGAATGTTCATCGCAGCAAATGGACGAAATCTTCAAATTAGCTTTCTGATGAACGGTAAAATGTAAATTTTCGCTATTTTACAAGGTGAATGTTCGGATATCGGCGAACAGCAACCGGAGCAGAGGAATAGTGAGAATAAATGCACACCTGACCTTGCGCTTTTATTCCTCTTTTTTTTTTGCATCGGCAGTGAATGCAAGAAGAGACCGGGGTATTACCACTGCAACTCGCGCCCCGCCGCTCGTGCAGCCGCTCGTGCAGCACGTGTGACGCAATCGACACTGGGAGCAGAGCAGCGTGTTTGGCGGTTTTCTTGTGAAAGCACATACGGTGTGCTCATAAACAGCTTCTGCTCTCTCCCCGGCCGAGAGATATCCGCGCCGCATAAGACTACGGATGAAAGGAAATTTCTTGTCACCTGTGGAGAACAGCATTTGATCAAGATACAGACACGACAGATTATCTCCCAGTTTATGAATTCTTTTATAGTAAACAGCTTTTTAGAAAACAGGCGTGAGCCAGATGCCCTGAGCCTCACGCAAGATCAGAACTTAGACGTGCCGAGCTCCGCGCTGGGCGTTACGGAAACGCTTCACGAAGCTCGACAGACGAGGGCGTTAAAGGATTGGGGAAAGTCTTTATCTTGTCCACTGTCCCCTTCCAGAAAGGCTATGCAAGTTTTCAACGTGTGTTGTTGACGTGACATACACAAGCTGGTACACAAGTCTGTCAGCAACAGGAATGAGGAGGTATGATACAAAAGGCAAGGTAAACAGGAGAGAGAATGGCGTTTTTTGTGACAACTGCAAGATCCATCTATCCCTTAAAGAGTAAAAAAAGCTTCTTTAGAGTTCCCTACACTGGAAAATAAGAAATTTTCCGTTCATTTATTTCTTGTTGATTCCGGTAACTAGAAGACTTCCTTTCGAAATTTTGCACCCACTGAGTCCTGGTGTCCGATTTTGACACCATACCTGTAAATCAATTGTGCGTGTTATAGAGGCCCGTCTGTGGCAAAATTTTAGTTTAAATACTACTTTAATAAAGGAACATTGAAGAGCAAAACTTAAGACGTCAATCAAACCCTACTGGCCTCACGTCAGTAACTGGCACCAGCGGCTAGAATACTGTATGGCAACTTATATCGACAGTATGCCGTGCGTCTTAAGTGTCAAGAGAACAGTGTCTGGTCCCTCCGTCAAGTGGTAGGCAATTTTCCTCAGTGATACATAGTATAAGTCCCAGCTCAATGAAGGGAATCACATAGTTCACATTTGAGAGGAAAATTTATGTTTACTCCAGCATCAACCTTAAATAGTCTTAGCAAAGATTGTGCGCCTTCGGCGCAGCTCAAAGACCATAACTAGACCTGAGCACATGTTTTATTTAGGTGCCATACGGCGCAAGTGGGAATTATCTTATGTGTTTGCATCCTTTTCTTCAACCTTTCCCGTGTACTGGAAGTTTTCTGCGTCCATGAAGGGTTTCAAAACATGGTTCGTGTGTCCAGTTCTCGTTTATATGGCGGATGGTTGTCATGGCCAGTTCATGTGGCGTGGTGCACAGTCGGAGGGTACTACTAAGCGAGGTTATAATGCTGACTCAGTAACTAGAATGCAACGTTCTGCCAGTTGCCAGGCGATAGCTTTTATGGCGTACACCCCGCTACGGTGCCTGCGTGCTCACCAGTAAAAGCATGCACGTCGCATTACTTTGTCATTTAGTCGAGAAACATATTTTTTTATTCTCATGCGAATCAGGGGAAAAGGATAGTTGCACGTGGCCTGGTCTCAGTGCGGACGCAATCGTATGCGCTTTGAGCGCCAGATGCCGGGCCAGGGCAGTGCCATCTATCGTGTCGACTCCAGGCTGCATGGCTCGGGGCAGACTAGTGTACGTAAGGCTAGGGCATTCTCGCAGGTAGGGTTGGTGTCGTAGATCTTCATGCTGATTGGGCCGCTCGGCGTGACGACTGCGAAAAGCCAAAGGCGACAATAGTGAAAAACATGGCGACGAAATACAAAAACGATGTCGGAGTTGCTTTCGTTTACTATCTTCTGCAGTAGCTCAGTGGGTATGCTGTATTCCTTTTGAGCACGTGTTCTCGGGTGTATGCGATTCTGAGAGAGATGGTTTGGTTTGGTTTGGTTGGCGGGGAAAGAAAATGGCGCAGTATCTATCTCATACATCGTTGGACACCTGGACCGCGCCGTAAGGGAAGGGATAAATTAGGGAGTGAAAGAAGAAAGGAAGAAAGAGGTGCCGAAGTGGAGGGCTCCGGAATATTTTCGACCACCTGGGGATCTTTAGCGTGCACTGACGTCGCACAGCACACAAGGCGAAAATCTTCGTGATCTGATATTTAGGTGCGCCTCGGATAAACATACGTGTAATCGAAGTTATTCCGAAGCCCTCTCCTATGTGATTCGCCCCAGCCTTTAGGCCAAGTAGTACATTTCGAAACTAATTTTTCGGTTCTTTTAAGAGAAGAGCATATCTTGAATACCTTTAAGGAGTCAAATCGAGGCTAGTAATCATATAAGTAAAACGCTTAGTGCAATGCCTGCATATATGTGGAGGTACTACTGACGCGGAGAGTTCTCTTTAGTCCTGACTTCGGATGCGATTCAAGGTAAGGAATATATCAGGTAAGGTGGGAGTTTTCAACCAGCGCTCAGCCAGGCAGCCACAGTGGGTGATCTTAATGGGCATTCTTCGGGAATGCCTTCGTGACACACCAGTGAATGCAGCTCGATGCACTGAGCGGCAGGAAAGCTTCCTCGATAGATTCAGCATGGCACATTAAGCCATGAAAGAACTGTCACGAGTAAAATTAACAGGGAAAATGAGGAAGGCACACATAGAAAGCCGGAAGGCGGAACGGACGCTCTCCTGCAGCTACCTTTACTATGTTGAATGAGCCACAAAAAAAAAACGTTCTGCGCATGCGCCGAAAGTTTATCCACAGAAAAAGCACCTGAATCACACTTAAACAACCTGCTTGCACCCTATCTTCGTTTTGTCAACGTCCTTACTTACGGCATCTTGTAGATGATTTTTGCCACTTAAAAGGGATATAGAGGTGCCACTGATGCAAGCGGAGCCCAGCCTTTTCACCAGGAAGGCCTTCAACAGACAGTTAAATTTGAAAGGCCCGAACCTACTAACCCAGGAATTTTTTTTTTCATTTAACTGTGTCGCAGGAATAACACACGTGTGCCCGACATTCCAGAAAACAAGTCGTGTTATGAGCGTGGAGTCATCATAACAGTTGTTCCCTGTTCCAAATTAGCACAAGGATGATTTCAGCCACGTGTTCCTCTCTACAGAATGTGCACACGAGTCGAGGTAACCGAACATCGTGCGTTCGTCACATAAACAAGTCAAAGCCGCACAGAGAGCCAGAGAGATGAATTTATGAAAAAACGTTGCCTCGCGGCCTAACTAGGATAAGGAAAGGTAGGGCAGGGCTAGTCGTGATCCACTATGGAATCCTCGCATGCAATGCTCCACAGTGAGTTCAGCGAAGCAACATGTCAGTTCAGGACTGACACATATGTCAGATCATTTCTTTTTTTTTACTTTTTCTTGTTAGCGAAAGCTCCAGTGATCCAAGGGAAGCAGCTCTTGTACTTACTTTCGCCAGCGCCGCACAAATGCGCAAAGTACGATACCCTCACGACGGACAGCTACGTGTTGCATGCTGATGTAAACACCTTGCCATTTATTTCGAACGGTACATTTTGCGGGCCTTTTATGCTGCAGAAACCTCCACTTAAGAACGAAAAGCAGTGTAATTATTACCTTCTGATTTTCTTGTTTTCTATTAATATTGGCACTTTCACCATTCCTTTTTTTATTCTTTTATGCTTACATTATACTACGTGTTTTTATTTCTTGTCCTAACTACGTAAACCAAAGCAGTAGTCGGTCACACGTCGCTTTCAAATTTGTTATAGGACACCGTCGTCATCAGCTTACCAGCCACTTCTGCAAAACTAGGGTCTCTCCCATTCATTTCTAATTAAGAGTCGTGTGGGCTAGCTGCCACCACCGTACTGCCGAAAACTTCCTACCATCATCCAGCAACCTATCTCAGTAACCTATATCAGGTCAGGTTAACTAATAAAGTGTAGAGTTGAAGACGTTTTAGGGCGTGGTTAAATCTAACCTACTTTCCCTAGCAGGCCGGGATAGCAATCAGGAAAGGAGACGATATCAGGAAATTTGCTGGGACAGAAACCGATGGAGAAGGCTGGACTAATTGGAGGAAAATATGAGATACATTTGTAATGACGCAACTTGACTTATGAATATAATTAACGGGGCCCCGCTACTCTCTCTATAATCACGTTCATTTGTTGCAGCGCTGTCAATGCGATTGTGTACAAATGTCATTACACGCACTTTGCAACATTACCAGGAACTAGTACGACGTCAAACCAGTGCCGCTAGGCTTAGCGGAATACATGTTCTGTTCTGCAGCCAATCAGCCATTCACTTTCTTTCTTACGTCACGAATGACGTCAACGCACAATTTTTTAATGTTCAAAGCCATGCGCCAAGTGGAGGTAGCCAAGGGAGCTAGAAGCGCTTGTCCCGAACTCCTGTTAATGTGTCCTCGACAGCCGTTCCGGACAAGAGCAACGAAAAGAATAAATATAACACGTTCGAGAGCACACCGTTGAACCACACTTTCAGTGCAAGCATGAGTGAGTATAATTGGGGACTCTGTTCTTACCATGCACAACTACTTACTCCACAACATCCCTTACTTTCTTTGCATGTAAACTTGCACTCGGAGGATAGAAGAGCTAATAAACCTAAACGAAATTTTGCCCCACTTACCTTCCCTGAAGTAGTATGCCTGTCCGTTGTAAGGCGGAAGAAGCAGATAAAGCTCCACGCGCATTCCTAAGGCAAGGAGAAAACAACGAGAAATTGTGGGAAATTCTCAACTACTTTAAATACTGCGTAACAACAGCGGTCTCACAACAACAAATAAAAAAAACCTGGACCTTAGTAATATTTCAATGAGTACGTCTTACAGCCCTCTACTGGGGCCTACATTGCTTCGGGATTTATTAATGAACCTTCTGTACTCTACCTGAAAGGTGTAATGTTTCTTCATGTTTAAATTGCTGTTTAAGCATGAACTAAGGTTTCTATTGATTTTCTTGCGTTCTTCGTTATCACATACATGATGTTTATGTCTCTTGAGTAGTCTAAAACTTCACATGGACGCCTTGTTCGAAATTCTGACCTAATATAGCGCTTTGAGGTAAACACTTATCAATAACGAATTCGAAAGTACGCTTTTGCGTGCCCTTAGGCAATGTCCAGTTACGGGCGATGTTGGTATCTTTTCTGATAAATTCAAAGTACTGACACCAAAAGACATGCTCTAAGTTTCGTGGAGAATTATTAGCTTACCTTCACCGGTCAGTATGGCGTTGTCGTCTTCTGGCACATACTCTGCATTCACTTCGAACCTACGGGAGAAGTGGTTACGTTGAGGTTACGTTAGATTAGGCAACTAATAAAACAAAAGCGGGGATAACTGTCCCATCCTGGGTGGACATTTGAACCATGCCGTGAAAAAACGGACGAACAGTGTGAAGCAGGGTAAAAAAAAAGAAGAGCAAGTACTTTTTTTCTCTTTTACCCCGCCCCCTCCTCTCTCCGAATGGCATGTTTCATGTTACAACATAAGCATTATTTTCAGGGAGCACACGACATGTCGCTCTGTGCGATGGCACTGTTTAAACACCGCCTTTTGTGCACAGTGAACTACCAATTAATGCGTCGTTGCAGACTTGCTCGCGACCAGACCTCGGGCACACAAAGAACAGCCACCTTAAAATCTTTCGTTGTTGCCATTTTCCGCTTCGCCACAACGTCCCACTGCATAATCTCTCAGCTTCTTAAGTCAGAAACCAAAGGTAGCGAAATATCACTCCATATTGAGTCTATCTTTCCCACGTTTACATACACAACTGCGCTATAACGTTTCCTTGTGCTCCACGACAGCGTTTTCCGTTCTCGGTCTTCTATGTTGTAGCAGAAAGTTTGTTCGTTTCCTTGCTGGTCACTGTGCTGTGGATCTGCATCATATTGGCTTCGTGAGTCGCGGAGTGGCATTCCCCAATGATAATTTCCCACTCTTGGTCATGTGATGCGTGTAGTCACGAAAGTAAAAGTACTTTCACTGGGGCCTCGAACGAACATAAAATGAGCTGCAGAGGGCGTTACGTGTACGTACTCCATAAAGATGGAACACGCTCAGATAATGTTAAGTGCTGCCGGCAGAGGCCATTGTATGTCCGAAGGTAGAAAGTGACCGGAGGACTTTGAAGTGGAAAGCACGATGGCCAATGCGACGAGTGCGCCATAAAATAGACAATGTGCATCAATTCCTGGCTGTGGCTTGGGAGGATGAACTGTACATGTCACAGCTTGACGGCAGCGAGTGACTGGCCGATGATTTCAGTTATTTCACGCGTAAGTCGTACTGCGAGTAATCATATATTATTTCAAAAAATATGACACATGCCGTGGTAGCTCAGTTTTTGCAGCTGTCGGCTGGTGAGCCAAAGGTCGTAGACTCGATTTAAGCCGCAGTGGCTGATGAAGCGAAATCTAAGGGAAAATGTGTATTGAGAAATCACTGAACGGCTAGGAATCCCAGGTGGTCAAAAATTAATCCTGAGACCTCCACTACGCCATGGTCAAAGTCATAGCATGCAAAGTTCGTTCGCCGTACAAAATTAAACCCGTCAACGGGAATTAATACAGCATGGAATCATCCTGCCTCGTAGCCTTAATCAATAAGGTGCCGCTGTACGTAATCTGAAGTGGCGTACAAACTTCAGTACGAAATTTTTCAACACTCACTGAACAGATGCGTTTTTGGGGCTATTTCATAGGTTTATACTTTTTTTTAGAACCAAGTAAAGCTTATATATTTACAATGAACCAAGAAGTAGTTGGGAACAGGTGCTGACGAGACACATGAGCCCCTTCTCCTAGAATCGTCTGCATTCAATCAGCGAATGATGATCAGGTGTACGTCAATGGGATGACTGCGCGGGGAGGGCACTCACTGTATGCTCTCCTCCTGTGTTTCTCGCCTTGCTGTTATGCAGCCGATTCTGTGAATTTCCCACTTTCCTCTTTCTTCGTGGAATTCAGGAGCATTCGTTCCACAGATTGAGACATTGATATTTGTCGACGGCACCCCGTCTTTCGGCAAAAGTATGTTGAGACAGAAAGAATATTGAAAAATAAAGCGTCCAAGCCTGTGCCACTGGATTTAAGAGGGCTTGATAGCGGCCGATTTGTAGTCGAGAGTCTGCATGTAACGGATTCGGTGTCACAAAGAGCGTCACCTGGCATTCTAATGTTGGTCAGCAATATTGTGCCACGATGTGCCAAGCAAACACAAGTTTGCTCATTTTAACTGTTTGACGATGATGAATGCAAGACGCGACTGTATTTTTTCATTTTTACATGAAATATGGTGGGGTCTCGGAACTGTGATTAAGAGGCTGCAATCCGGAAATATGAAAAGCTAAAAACAGGAACTAGCCTAACCGCTCAATATGCACTAAAGTTCTAAAAAATAAATTGCAAGATATCCTCATTACAATAACTTGTAAGCAATCATAGTGCGCCACTCGTTTTGACCGAAACCACTGCATACGACTTCAAGCAAGTGAAGAGTGCAATCGCTCACCTCGTCTGCCCCTGGCTCCCAGGCTCTGAATAGCTGACGTTGCAGACTGCCTCGTCTTCGGGAAGGTTTCCACCGTCCCATAGGACGGTAAGGTCTGTGGCCGACGGATCTTCGAAGCTGGTGGCGTTGCGGAAACACTGGTACGTCAGCACGGGCTCCTCGTGCATTCTCTGCGCGTGTTAGCAGACGGAGTGAAAAAATTATAGTGAACAGGAACAAACAACAGAATAAACACGGAATTGACAAAAAAAAAGAAAAAGTAGACTAGGTAAGTGAAAAAAAAATGTGTCGCATCTCAGATATAGACAACACAGTGAGGATCCCACGAGTTGTTTTCAAGTGTAATTAGTTGATCATGCTCTGTGTTGACGCTGAGTTAAAAAAGGGTAATTTTATTTTATCCTTTGTTTTTACCTTCCGTAAGTACTTTATCAGCGAAGTTGTGTAAAGATATTGGCTGCGAATCGCTGAGTGCCTGACGGAGTGTGCGAAAACGAGTGACTAAGACGTTTATCGATGCAATATAAAGCATCGCCCGAAGCTTCGGGATGATTGCCCCTGTATTTAAGTGGACGTAATATTCGACGCAGTATTGCAATATTAACGGTACAGGAAGCGGCAGAAAGTCAGGTAAGCGGATGATATTAGGAGATATCCAAAGATAAGTGTGCTGCAGATGGCACTAGATAGAGTTAATTGGAGTGGTATGAGAGAGTCCTTTGCCCTGCAAAGAACGTAGTAAGGCTGATGATGAGTATGATGATGCGGCTAATCGTACGGCTGGAATCAGTCTCAGAGGCTATTTCATCTAATTCATTTATCACGTTTTTTTTTTTTTGCGGCAATACGCTCAGTGAATTTATTAATCAAAGAGTTAATTCGCGCCTTTCCTAGCAGAGCTCCAATTTTCGTTACACGTTCGCAGCGACTGCCGTGTCAAATACGGAAATTTAGTCAGCAGTGGGACTGAGATGATTTCATTTATTAATTATTACGTAAAAGTCATCAGCCTGAATATTGAGTCAAAGAGTTTGGTGTATCGATGCACGCCTGGTTACAGGGCTGTAACGTGTTCAAAACAGCGCATTTAAAACTGCTTATTTTTATCTTTGATGACTTTTGCCCTCAGTTATATTCACGTGACGCTCGCTTAGTACGAGCGACATCGACATTCACTGCATACTTAACAAGTTTGCAATTAGCTAATGAATTTGGTTGACCACAGTATTTAGATATTGTGTCGAACTGAAGAAGTAGTGGTGAAAGTTGCAATTGCAGAAACACAAAGCAAAGATAGTAAAAATAACTGCGGAGTTCAAAAGTCCGTTCACAGCTTTATCGCGGTCTTAACCGAGTTTTGAGCAGTCGGTCAACAGCACGCTACGCATACGTTTGTTTTACCTTCAGTCAGATAAACACTTTCTTCAAGCCAGACACAAAAACAAAATACACACTAATATACTATGTCGTATCCAGGTGAGAAGAAAGAGTACTCATAAATACAATGCAATAGAATAGATTTTTATTTTACGAGAGTCACAGGTGTTATTTGAGCCCGCGGAAGCGTCAAGTGCTTGCGGGAGGGCACATAGTTATTAAGTGCAGGTCGGGGTGCAGAACTGCGTCTGACAGTGACGCATTCTACAAAAACTCAGATGCAGAATCACGTTAAAGAACCCCAGGTGGTCGAAATTTCCGGAGCCCTTCACTACGGCGTCCTCTGCCAAGTCGCTTTGGGACGTTAAAACCCCATAAACCATAAAATCAGATGCAGAATCGAAGAAAACATTCAGAAAGACACTATAAAGAATAACTACTATGTGCGATACACATTAAAATTCATAAACATTGGTGAGGTAAGCAGTGATTGCAGGAAAAGAGTTGGAAGAGACTGACTATAACGGAAACGCAAGCACACAGGAAGCCAGACGCGTTAACCGCGGAGACACAATCAGGAAAAAGTGCACAATCAAGGCCAAAGCTCAACACCGCAAACGGTCGATAATGGTCAGGGGAGCAGCTAAGGTAAATGCGACGTAAAAGTAAAATATAACAGAATGTTAGGGGCCGGACTGGGAACACAGGAGCGCTGAATTGAAAATATTAGTTTTTTTTTCTTTTATATGCGAAATAGAAAAGTCTTATTTACAATAAGACATCGAAATGCTCCTTAAACCGCATTGTCGTAGAAACTTGTTTACCTAAAGCGATTTCCGCCGGCTGAGTTGAGCCGAAAAAAAAACTTAGTGACACGCCGATGTACGCAATTCCACGCTTTATATGAGCCCGCTGTGGCCGTAGAAGCATTTATCCGCGACTATCCGTAGAGGTCAGCTTCAGAACGTGACGCGAACCGGCGCCATTGAGGGTGTTCAAGTTCCAGTAGCCTCACTTCAACTAGCAAACACAAATTTAAATTAATGCAAGCTTTTGTATAACGTTACTATGCGAAACCCTAACGAATTTTCTTGCTTAGGGTTTAAAGTGAAATAAATGAAAGTCCTGCGCCAAAAGCGAACAGATCCAATTTTTGATAACCTGCTGTTTTTGATCGACCTTTCTTTTATTCTGAAGACCTTAGAACTGTACGCTTCGTTCGTTGGCAGTGAAAGAGGAACTGTCGCGCCGCCTACTCAGAGCGTCGTCTGAACATCTCCAGCAATTAAGGAATAAGGAGCCTTCAACTCATAGCACCTGGCAAAAAAAAACCTGTCCATTTAAGCACCCTCACATACACAAAACCTCGCGCACGCATGTTAACTTTTTTTTAATTTCTAACTTTTCAAATCGATGCTGCTTCTCGGCTAGGACAGGTATCTGGTTGTTTCTCCTCGCTGATCAGTAGCTGAGCCACGTACCTCAAAGAAGTCTGCCATGGGTGTTCCATACACTGCCTGCGCTGCAAAGAACAAAAACAAGGCTGCAAAGTTTTTCGAATGCATGTCTACGCTAGCGTCAATGCCGAAATGATTGTGGGACAAGCGGGGGGACGATTTTAAAGGAGTTTGAAGTCTACCTGTCCTTCCAGTCGCCGCCTACTTCCCTTTGTCTCTGTGCCCTTCCCTCGCCTCACTTCACTCCGAGCATGTTGGAAAATGTACAAGCCGTCCGATAGAGGGAGCACAACGCCCCCTTTTTTTGACCAATGAGAAACTGCGGGATATTTCATTTTGCTATTCTTGTTTATTTTTTTTTGTATGGTGTTTCCAAGAACGCCGCATTTTCCTCTTCTCTCGTGCAGGTCAGTGACGGCATTTTATTTTTTATGACGACAGACTTATGAGCCTGCAGCACACGGGAACATAAATAAGCTCAGGAAAAAGCTGACAAGCCAGTCTGACGGACAGTATATTAAACTGCAAATTTAATACATGCATTTCACTTTTATTATTTTTTTATTTCTGTTTCTTCGTAGCACGTACAAAAATAATGTCGACTTTTTAGTGCACTCTTTGTTGGAGTCAGAGCGCGGACTAAATAACGGTAAACCTTCAACCATTGTAAATTATCCGGTTTATCTGGCAGTGGCCGACCGCTGGTCACTAACTTGGTCTGAACGCCGCATAACCAGCTGCTTTCACCTTTAAGGCGACGCAACGAGTCCCAGCTACGTGGCCGCAACACTGTGGTTCGATGCAATGAGCATCGCATATAGATGCCAAAGCAGGACATTGGTATTTTCTTCAAGTTACCCAGGCTACTGACCACAACCTTATAACGCAAGCTGGGTCCTTGCCTGGCACGCCAATTTAAAGCCAAGTCCTCACCTCCGCAGCTCTTTTCACTTCGAAAACCGACCTTTCTTGGCGGGTCTTGAAGTGCACTGCTTCCTCGTCCTCTTTTTTACTTGTAGAAGTAAACTTTGTAACTTTCAGCCATAAACATGGAATATTAGAACAAAGAGTCGTTCAGCTTCCGTCGTTCTTAGCGCCAACTGCGATGGCTTAGTTCGTGCCAAAAGAGTAAGACTTTCAGCAGTGGTTATAAAGCGCTGCATTTAGGAAAAAAAATTAAACGAAAAAAACACGAGCGCTGGAACAAAAATTCATGCTGACGGGTACAAATATGACTCAAGGGATAAAATTAATAGTAGTGTTGTCAGCAAAAACCACCGGGTAAATTGATTAATGCGATAATCAGTAAGTGTGCTCTCTGCCGAATGCTACACAGCAGAACACTGAATAATACATGCGTGTTATCTGTTTAATATCAGGATATGTAGAAGCGTGAGGGAGTGACTGCTAAAGCACATATGGTGGTTATGAATACCTTGTATCATTCATTAATTCTGGCTTTCTTTCTGTACTTCGTAGCAGCTGTTTGTATTGTTAAATTTTCATGTCAAACTTGCCGTTTTTCTGTCGTTTCCGTCAAACTTTTCATCATCAGCTATTAACGGCGTTGTTGCGAAACCTTCTACAGCGACTGCTTATTGCGGTCTTCGCGGGAAGAAAAAAGTGATAGGTTTTCAACGTAGTTAAACCTAGCAGACGTACGAAAGCATGTGTTAAAAATGACTGGCTCATTGTATTGCTTTGCTGGGTCGTCGCCACGTCTGGCAACGATCTTAGTTCGAGAGTAGTAAAAGTTGATGAAGACGACGATGTGCGACGCACAGCGCGGGAGTGGGTTGTAGTTTAACACGAGGTGTGGCCAGCTGCAGAGATAGCAACTGCTTTGGAGCAGTGGCCGGCGAAGCTGATCTGTTCGCGCCGCCGCGGGTTCGAAACCAAGTCGCGGCAATATTTACTTTATTTCTGCACCCTCAAGTTCATGCAAGCCACAATATTTTTTGTTAGGGATTTGAACCCGTGAAGTAGGGCTTTCGCACCAAAACGGTCGCGAAATGTCAGCTAGAGAGAAATTCCTCGGATCATGACGCAAACCGCTCCTAAACCCAGGAGACCCTCGAGACAGCAGTGACCAAAGTTATGAATAACCAAAACCCAGGCTGCTGCCAGGACACCAAACCTGAATCGTTCCATTGTTTTCTCTCTCCAGCTACAGCTGCGGAGAAGTCATGACTCCCTGAGGCCAGCTTAGAGAGTACTGTGACGTGTCCTTGGGAAATTCTTCACTTTACAATGGCAATATGCTGCGCGCTCTTTGACATCACAACGGGGCCTTATTTACCATGCTAACAGTGCAATCATAAAGCTTACCACATTAAGCGAGCAAAGAGACTTCCATTTTGATTTCTGTTTTTCTTTTTGTACTGCATTGCATCGCGGCAGAGTCAAACAGGCGGATGAAATTAGTAAGCTTGCGGGGCTAAAAGAGGTCACTGGCATAGGCCTTTCTCCTGCAGTGGACATAGGATGATGATCATTGTGGTGGTGATGATGATGATGATGATGATGATGGTGGTGGTGGTGGTGGTGGTGGTGATTAAGATCATTCTGTATCACATTTTAGCGATTTTAGCGCAGGTAGCACTCCTATCTCACGGTGCATGTAAATACTTTTCGACGACCTTCGGCAAGGCTCCCAAGACCATTTAGAGTTAAAACAGCAGAGTCCTTTTGGGTGACCAAAAACGATTTATGATAACTTTACAGCTCGAATCTCCTGTTTTGACCGGCTTCATACAGAACAGGGACTGAGACTTCCGATGGTCAATTCCGTGTTTGTCGAAAAGCAGGAAAATTTATAACATATGGCATTTTTACAACATCGTTAGTCCACCTCACACTGCAGGACAAGCCAATGCGTCCATACGCAGGTACACGTCTCACCATAGCTGAACAGTTTGACACTACGCCACGCCTATAAAGAGGTCCTCAGTCTGAGCCTTCCCTGCCACCATGTATTGTTTTTCGGGGGAAATAAAGGCGTTAGTTTCTGCTTCTGCGTCACGCTGGGCCCAAAGAATTCATCCAAGTAGAAAACCCTGGCGGTCCGCAGTCAGCTGTAGATAGCTCCCTGTCCAGTGTGTGGCATTGCGGAAGTGAGAAGCACGCCGTGTGTTTACTGCTTTTGTCGTTTTCGCTTTCTCTTTCATTCAGTGCGTCGAATGAGTTGGTGTTGGAGTTTGCAACAAACGTGGTTTCATTATGATGTGCTATTCGACAGAGTTTCTTAAACTCAAAGTCACGCCAAAGAAGTGAACTGGGTCATTGTCCAAACTCGTGGCAACTATAACACTCGGTAGACTTAAAAGGAAAAGGTAGGAACATTGATCTAATATAATAAAATCATTTACGCTTCCAACAGACTAAAGGCTATGTAACTGAGAAAAAAAAACTACATACAAAGCGCCTTTTGTCGTGTATTTCCTGTTAAAAAATGACCTGAAAACTCTTGAGGGGAGGGTTTTTGTTGCCACATCTTCAAGATGGCACACCAGAATCAAAAGCGAACTCTTTCGAGTCCTGTTTATTCAAGGCACCTCTAATAATAAATTCATTACAGGGCGGTGCACAACATTTTACGTAATATAAGAAGGTAAAGACTCAAGACATATTCAGCAAAGTCACAAGAAAAACATTGAAACGCCAAATAACTAAATTGAGATCACACACAAATTCCGCAAAAACACTTTAAGTTGCCTGCGAATCAAGCAGAAATTAAATAATAAAGAAAGAAAACAAAAAAGCAATAATAATCAATTACCTGTGAGGAGAAAAGAAAATAGCTTATACCCGATAAAATCGAGAAAGGGATGCAGGGAACAGTAATTTATTTATTTATATCTATATATAGAATACGGCGGACACTATGTCCATGCGGGGCGAGCAGACGATTTTGGTGAAATCACAAAGAAGCATTGGAAAGAGGCACTGATAGCAGTAGGTGCCTAAGCCTCACAGGGCAAGGCTTATTTATCTAAACCTGAACTTGGAGATGAAGTTTTATTCTTAGTTTCCACGCACAAGAGACTGATTCGAATCCGATATGGCGCTTAGAAAAAGCTAAAACTTCTGAATGTGTCCTTTAGCGAATATGAATAGTAATAAAAATGAAATATCAGGCTAAGAGAAAGAGAGGTATGGAGCATGTTACAAGGTGTCTAAAAAAATACTGAACCATATAGTGTTTAGAAGCTCGCGGAAGTCATCTGTCTAGCTGAGCGACAAGGCAATCCGGAAGGCTTCTCGTCTGAAGCGGATGGCACGTGGAATTTCCTGGTTCTCGAACACACCTGCGTCGACGTCCTGGATAGGAATGAACGAAAGTCAACTGCATCGTTTTCGGCGAGGTGCGCAACGTGATCGTGGTGAAAAGAGTGGACTATGGCTTTCAATGCAAATCCCTCTTACAAGACACAACACAAGCTCCGAAACTATTAAGCAGAGTGTAAGAAGTACTTGCAACTGGGCTTGTTGGTGCGTATTCGTGAAAGACATGAGAGCGCAACAATGGCAACACGGACGAGTAAGAGAACAGGACGAGCGCTGCTCGTCCTGTTAATTTACTCGTCCGTGTTGCCATTTTTGCGCTCTCATGTCTTTCACGAATAAGCAGAGTGTGTTCGTGTAGCTTGCCATCCGCTGTTCCGACTTTTTCTACAGCTTCCTTCCACATCGCTAAGCTGACTGTGCTGTTCGTCACTTTTTCCGAAAAAGAAATTCAGAAGACATCGTGAGGAACTCCGGGGCTTTTCATCCTTCGCGTACACTCCAAGGCCCACATGAACAAATATGGCCGCAGATGGCACAGCTTGAATAGCCCGTCATGTCCCCTGCTACCGAAGATGTCCACTGAATGTTATACCCCCAGGATGTCCCTTGTACATTCTCTTAGGAAATCATGTGAACGCCAAGTTTGCCATCACGACGTATTATGACGGCAAAGCCATTTGCCGCTGAGAGATATGCTCATACAGCTCTTGCTGTAAATGTTTTTTTTCAGAACAGCGTGTATGAATGGCGTGCTAGTAATATTTCTTGAGATAAACCAAATGTTTTCTCTGTTGCAAGTGTACACATGAAAGGTCGAGGCGCTCTGGGGTTGGCGCATACACACACCTGCAATATTCTGCGGTATAAATATGCTAGATGTATCGCAATGTAAGTCATCTAGAAAGAATTCCAAGCGCTTTCAGGAGGTGAAAGTTCAAATCTTATTCCTAATCTGGACTCAATGTCACTTTTCGCGCTTCCAAGCAAACAAGGCGTCAGTATTTCTCCTCAGCTTGGTTACTCCAAAGTAAGCCCGCCAGAACCATAGCTTAGAACATGACTCGTATGATTCTGTGTGCACTAAAATGTAAGCCACGGAGTAGCCGCAAAACCGCCTTAGTGATGTTTGACCAAATAACATGCTAATTATCAGATGACTGCTTCGCTGTAATCGTTTCCTTCTCCATCTCGCGAATTTAAAGCCATTATCAGATCCATAAATTTTGGATAAGCGCAATTTTTCAACTGGAATTTGTTTATGAAAGCAATTTTTTCCCATATCGTAAGATTTCACCTCAACAGTATGAGCGCAATTTTTCCCATACCCTTAGCAATCAAAATAATCGAAGATCCCTCCTCGGGACGCTTGTAGTTTTCTATTTATTGTCAAAAACGTACATCATTGAACTTTTATCTTTATTGGCAGTCTTTACTTGGTGCGAACGCAGGACAAACTTTAAAAGTAAAATTTAGCTAAGCACAGGAAGGTTGAGCTATTCCCACCAATATGTTCATAACAAGGTCTCACAATATTCCACAGCTGCCTCAAAATTAAAAGGGGTGCTCAAGAAAGCTGAACTTGTTCTTCGCTCGCGACGAAGGGGCTCGTAGATCTCCATGACTTATTTTTTTTTAAATTTAAGCGCCTGAATTTAGGCCTAGTTCGGGCGTGTTTCCCGCGTGCCCTCAACATCCAGCGTACACGAAAAAAATAAGGTAGCACGGCCACGCTCACCATAACTTACTGAGCAAAAACACTACGCAAGCGGAATTATTAGAGCTTGTTTTATCGTTTCCATGGTTAAAACATTTCATTGTATGTGGAGCAAACGCAAAGGTAGAGTTTATTTAGCAATGACAGCTACCAGGGGAACGACACAGACGTCCTGCTGAGCAGCCTCAGATGGAGCACATCCGGATACCGCGTCACTGCTCGTAGCGCCCGGTTACATTGTCGACGCTCGTCCACGTTTAATGGTCAAGAGCGAAGTCAATGCAGGTGCTTCGCCGATGCAGGTATACGACCGTTGAGGTAACGACCCCAGACTGAACACGTATTCGCCCAGTGTGCTGAGGAAGGCAAGGTTCACTATCTGGCAGACTCATTTTTCCATGACAGCCGTTACCAGCTGCGTTCGACGGTGAGACGCTCCGCCATAGTTGGGTAAAATGAATGAAGAAGCGCTTTACCCTTCGGGGTCCAAGACCGCTTTCCCAAGCCCCAGAAGAGCCGAGCACCAGGCCGGGGAAATCTTGCACCCAAAAACCGGTGGGTACCCGGCGGCACTGGGGATCGAGCCCAGAACCTCCCGAGTGCGAGGCGGATGCTCTACCAGAAGGCCACGCTTCGGCGCAGTCACAAACAGACGGCATAGTGTTTAAAATAAACGATCGTGGGAAGATGGACGCTAACAAAAAAGACAGCGGAGAGCGTATGAGAAAGTGCTACCAACCTTTCATATATTTTTTTTTGTTGGCACGTGCAGAAAAATTTATACCTGGAACTCTACGACACATGGACGAATGCTTTGTATAAGTATAGTGCTTGTCCTATTCGTCTTCGTTCGTATTCGCCTTGTCCCATTTGTTTCGTGTCCGTGTGCCAAAAGTGAGGCAAAAAAGCCACTCTGAAGTTTCCTTTCTTCTTTCACTCCCTCCTTTATCCCTTCCCTTACGGCGTGGTTCAGGTGTCCAACGATATATGAGACAGATACTGCGCCATTTCCTTCCCCAAAACCTATTATTATTATTATTATTATTATTATTATTATTATTATTATTATTATTATTATTATTATTATTATTATTATTATTATTATTATTATTATTATTATTATTATTATTATTATTACCGAGAATTGTGCGCATTACTGCAAGGAAGACGTCTTCCTTGTTGAGTTCGCAAGCATTTAATATAAGCGGCACTTTATGCGCGGCCGAAACGAACCTGTACTCGAACGCAGACAAACCGTAATGTGAAATGAAAGGAGCAGTAAAGACCGTACGTCTGTAAAGCCCATAGCTCATCATCGTTTTACCGGTGGTTGGACATACTGCGTTCCCTTCCTACGTAACATTTATTTGTCTGAAGCCAGGTGGCCGCAGCCGCGCGGCAATTTTATACCTGGTGGAAAAGGGGGTTTTAGTGTCGCATACAAGTCACTGCGCTCCGTATAGCAGCCCTGGGTGATATGCGTTAGACATCGAGAACAGCATTGCAGCTTCCGGTCACCGAGCAAAATATTCCTTTCCAGAAGTTTTTCCTTTGCAGCTTTCTTTCAAAACAGCACCTATTTTTTTTTCAACAAAAGTTGACCTCATCTGACCTTAAGATAAAGATTGTCAGCTGAAGCGCAGTCTTCCTCGGCAGCAGCTGGTGACCGGTGAGCAAGCACTGGGTGATTAGAGGAATATTATTAATTAGAATAAAATAATTATTAAACTAAAGCTATCAGGTTTCTCAGCATCCTCATCAGGGTGGAATGCTTCGGAAATGGGTCTTCCACCCCACCTTGAGTAGTCGAAAACACCTTGTGCCATGGCGCTCTTTGGTCACAGATTCCCTTTCGCCATAAAAATCTAGAATCGTCATCAGTTGGACGTAAATATCTGTCCCTTTTTTTCCTATCCGGACCCGCCCTGCCAACTGATAGCCGCCCTGGAGATCTTATAGTTATGTTATTAGAGCGACAACACTTTTCAAGAGGTGATCTCAGTCTCATTCCACGAACCAGGAAGAGTTTTTGAACAGCCAAGTTTCTGAGAAAGCTGTTAGCTTTCCTTTGCAGCTGTATGGCTTCTCTCACGTGGATACTGATGAGTAATTACTCCCTGAGCTAAAATCTGCGCCACCTTTGAAGTTCCACTGAACACATTGGGCACACCAGATATCGCCTTCGCGTGCCCTCCGTCACAGATGATGGCAACGATGGAGCAGAAAGCAGGCACTACGCACGAATGCGTCAGGCATGCCAGGAAACGGCCGGTTTAGTCGCAGCTTGCTCTCCTGTCTTGAGCAAGACGTACGCTGGCCGGTGTTATTTGTTTGAAGACGTTACTTCAGAAGCACTAGAGCTTCGCAAATTTCTGATAATCATCTGGAGGCACCGCGGTGGCTCAGTGATTATGACGCTCGCCTGCTGACCCAAAAGACGCGGGTTTGATCCCGGCCACGGTGGTCAAATTTTGATGGAGGCGAAATTTTAGAGACCCGTGCACTGTCCGATATCAGTGCGTGCAAAATAACCGCAGGGGGTAGAAAATACCTAGAACACTTCATTACGGCGTCCCACGTAGTCTTAGTCGCTTTGGGACGTTAAACCCTATAAAAGTAAACTGTTAATCATCTGGCTAAGAAACTTCCAGCTCTACACACATGTTTCGGCTGCACTATTCTATGGTAAAAATCAATATATCCGAATACTTCACTTCGGCTGGCTTCCATTTGTTTGATAGTAACGTTTTTGACGATAGTCTCCATTTGGTTTCTATGGCAGTCTTAACTGCTCGTTGCGAGGGATGAAAAAAAAACTCTAAAAGAACAATTTTACAACGCATCAATATTTCTATAAGGATACCTTACAATATTCCAATATTGAAAATTTTTGTCCATGAGTACTGAACATAATGTTTTTACTGTTGTTCATATATCTTGTCCGTAGCTCGTTCATATCACCAAGCTGCACAGCAGGCCTAGAAAGCCTCAGGTGTTTGCTATCCTAAGAGCAACTTACTGTACCCGCACCCTCAAGGAATCATAAGAAAAATTGCACAAGGTGATCTCTCTACGTATGCTGCGATTTACAGCGGCAGCTGAGCCTCTACATATCGCTTAGAGTCACTGTTTAAAGAAACGCGGCCGTCGAGACCGGAATTCGATCGCGCTATCTCCTGCTCAGAAGCTGTACGGCGTCAAGCCTGAGCCAGTGGAGGGGTTTCAAGGCCAAGTTAAAGTTCTAGTTAATTGTCAAATTAATATGCAATGCATCAGAGAATGTATCACAGAAAGAGGTCCCGAAGCGGAAAGCTGTATTGGTACCTCTTGTGAGAAAGTAGATGTACTATCACGATGGAAATAAGCGCGAACAACACGGCTCCTACACGCTCCTCTGTTCGAATTTCTTTTGATCGCGCTTTTACCTGGGTGGTACAAAAAGACGCTAGAGTTGTCCTGAAATGTATTATGGATGACTCTAGCGTCTTTTTGCTATCACCGGAGTAAAAGAGCAATGAAAAGAAATTCGAACAGCGGAGCGTCTAGGCGCCGCGTTGTTCGGGTTTCTTTCCATCGTGATAGTACTTAATAAACATTAGCTATGCAAGAAATAAACATCAATTGCAGCGAAATAATAAACAATAACCGCAACGTCAATAAAACAGCAGCAAAAACATTTAGAAACTTACAGAACGGTTACGACTATTTAAGGCGAGATTCAGCGATAGCTCTTTAGGCGTTTGGTCACGTGACCACTTGTGTAGTGGTCACGTGACCACTACACACCCGTCGCATAAGCCCACCCGTAGGCTTATGCGACCCAGGTTGACGGCGACGAGAAAGCCAGGGACGGGCGCCTAACAGCTATCGCTGTAAAACACAGCAATTAGAAACCCAGCAAGAAGATATGGAGTTCCCGGGTTCGAACCCGACCGCGGCGGCAGCGTTTCGATGGAGGCGAAACGCTAAAGGCGCCCGTGTGCTGCGCGATGTCAGTGCACGTTAAAGATCGCCAGCTGGTCGAAATCATTCCTGAGCCCTCAACTACAGCACCTCTTTCTTCCTTTCTTTGTTTCTTTCTTTTTTCTTTCTTTCTTTCTTTCCTTTTTTCTTTCTTAATTTCTTTCCTTCTTTCTTTCTTTATCCCTTCCCTTACGACGCGGTTCATGTGTCCGCAGAGATGTGAGACTTATACTGCGCCATTTTGTTTCCCCAAAAACCAATTTCCAGATATAATAATAATAATAATAATTGGTTGTTGGGGACAGGAAATGGCGCAGTATCTGTCTCATATACCTTTGGACACCTGAACCGCGCCATAAGGGTAGGGATAAACGAGGGAGTGAAAGAAGAAAGGAAGAATAGGTGCCGTAGTGGAGGGCTCCGGAATAATTTCGACCACCTGGGGATATTTAACGAGCACTGACATCGCACAGCACACGGGCGCCTTAGCGTTTTTCCTCCATAAAAATGCGCAGAGGCAGTGTCGCATCCTATGAAGTCTCGACTGAGGAGCGACTATTGCTAGTTGAAAACTTTTCCAGATATGCCGAAGGTCGGGATCATGACTGCGCTCACGTCTCCTCGGCGCATGCTGTTCTTGGACCTTGGGGTCATCACGCGTTCGTCGCCTACGCATTTTGTTCCTGTTGTTTCGATGGGGCTACTGCTGGAGTGACCACCATAGGTAGCGATGGACCGGGGCGAGACATCGGACTCCCGGGACATGGTCGTCCGGAGATGGTTGCCGAGGCAGAGACGTGGAAAGGATGAGGAAACTTAAATACAAGTTATTTGCAAATCAGAAATGAAACTGGCAACTCTCAACGCCATAAGCGTAAGTCGCTTCGCGAAGGATGAAAAGGAAAGTGCACGGGCCAAGAATGGACTACTATCCCTGCCTCGTACGGATAGAAATGAGTTGAAACAGATGAGAAAAAGAGAAATAATAGACGCGCCCTGCAGTGGTCTGTGCCAAAGCGTCTACGACGGCTGCGGGAAAAGCCAGACATCCCCATCTTTTCGGATGGAAACGCGGACGTACTAATCTCTCCAACATCGGATGTGACAGCCCTCATCTAAAGCGAGCAGAAAGCGCAGCTGGTCATTGCACCCTTCAAATCGAAAATAGGGGCGAGTGGACTCCAGTTGTGGCAGTGTATTTTATGCTGCTTCACTGTCACCTCAAAAGAGACGTCTACTACCACGTGCTCCAGCCGGTTTAGAGAATTTAAAAAGAGCTGTAATCTATCTTATGATAAATCTAGTTCATACCATTAAATTATTGAATTAACTGCACAGGATGCGAATAGCATACTTGTGAAGCGTGCTTTACATGTTCCAAGCTCAACTTTACCGACTACTTTTTGCTCTCCTGTTGTTTCTTGTTCTGAATTTTATAACTTATTAAACTATGTACTACTTGTATAAGCCTGTGTTTTTTTTTTTTGCACACACCTTTTAATTATTAACTGCACCGCTGCCGATAGCGATAACTGCACAACTGTTCATTGAGTTTTTTTATTGCTGTTCCTGTGTTTCATTACGTGCTACTATTTTGCGTAATTGGTGTACGCACGGTATCACTGCGAATCTTCGACGCTCCCTGACTAGGAGTTTTAGCCTTGACCCAGCCTTGGACCCCTTCAATAACCTGCCACAAGCTTGCATGATCGCATCCTTCGAATATCCGCTTCTTTTTAGCCTGCTGACTTGTGAACTGACACTTTCATTTATTGAATGCGGACAATATTTTAGATGGTCACCTCAACAACTTGCCCACATTCAATAAATGAAAGTGTCAGTTCGCAGATCAATTCCTTGTGGCATTAGACAGCAGTCAACGGTGGACTGCCGGTTTCAGACTTCGTATGTGATTTGGTTTTCACATTTAGGCTTTCTGTTTACCAATATCTCTCAAGATAAAAGTATATAATGGCTGTATCGTACCGGTACTCACATATGGGGCAGAAACGTGAAGGATAACCAAAAGGGTTCAACTTGAATTGAGGTCAACGCAGCGACATGTGGAAATGGAAATAATAGATATAACGTTAAGAGACAAGAAAAGGGGGCAGTGTGTGTCAGGGAACAAACGTGGGTTAATGACATCCTAGTCGAAATCAAGAGGAAGAAATAGGCTTCGGCAAGGCATGCAATGTGAAGGCAAGGTAACCGATGGTCCTTAAGCGTAACGGAATGTATTTCAAGAGAAGGCAAGCATTGCAGGACGCGGCAGAAAGTTAGGTGGGCGGATTAGATTAATAAGTTTGCCGGGATAAGATGGCTGCAGCTGGCACAGGACAGGGTTAATTGAAGTGATGTGGGAGAGGCCTTTGCCCTGCAGTGGGCGTAATCAGGCGAATGATGATTATAACTAAATTATGCTGCTAGCAAATTATAGCCTTGACTTCCCGCTATTCTCTGTGCTATTCGCTATGCTGCATAGGCCCGGAAGTTGAGAACCCCCCTGTAGACGGTTAGTCTCTCTGTTTCTCTACATCGCGCTTTCTCGGTTTCATTTAATCGGTCAACTTAAGTAGCCGCCCGCCTTGTACGCTCTGTTACTTGCTGCCAACTATACAGCGGGGAAGGAAGCCGATGCAGCGCTTCCTCGTGGTAATGCTGTCTGGTGAACAGGCTGGAAAATTTCGTAACTATTCTGCAGTCATCAACAAGAATGCTTCCAACCACAAATGACGCGCACGCTTTGAAATATTCTCATAGACGAGTTGGTTTCGAAGGTATCATCGCCCGCCGCAGTGCACGCATGCTGAGTTTTTGACTAAACCCCGTGTCGGTGCCGACTAGAGCGCCACGTTTGTTTATAAGTATGACGTTTGTCTATAACAGCAATGAAACCGGCTCCGACCGGAGTTACCATTGCAAGAACATTATACACTCACTGCAGAAACGTTAGCAGGCAACCTAAATGATATCGCATTTTCTTCTTTAAGAATGTGGTTAAGAAGGCCCCCATAATTTCCTCTCTCTCCTCATCACTGTCTTCAACGTCACCTTCACAAGCCACTCTTGATAAGTATGAGCTATTAATAGAGGAAGAGAAAGAAGGAGAAGAAGCAATCCTGTTTTTCACTAATCATTGGCCACGCTATCAGCTTCCACAAGTTAGGTTCACGCAGAATCTATTAGCCCCGCTTCAGATTAATCTGATCTCCTTGCAACAAGTTGCAGATACGCAGGCTGACCCCGTCTTCTATTATGACCATATTTTCCTGTCCCATGCGAAACATATGCCCGCAAATATCCAACATGGTCTCCTTTCTGAACACCTAGAGAGTTTTCCTCATCATACTGTTGTCTCCACTGATGCCTCCGGCAGCTGTGAGAAGGCGGCGGTTGGGATATATTGGCAGGAGCTGACTTGGAGCTATTCCGTTCGTATCCCAGATTATACTCCTATATTCTTCGCAGAGTTTCTGGCCATTGGTTTGGCTCTTCTCAAACTTCCTAGGCATGTAGCACGGGTTTTTATTCTTGCAGACTGCCTTTCAGTTCTAGTCTCTCTACAAAATTCGGGAAAATCTTTAATGAATCGTTCGCTTACGTTTTTTGTTCCGCGCATAGTGCGTGAGATCCGCTTTGTCTGGGTACCTGGGCATTCGGGCGTGTATTTTAACGAGGTGGCTGATTTATACTGGCAAGGTCAGCTCTCAGCGCTCCTGTAGTCTATCCCGTCCCTCACCTCATTCTGTTAGAAACTTCATGTTTCTAGCGCTTCCAACATATTTCAGCCAACCTGAGTGATCCATTGCTCAATACCGTGGATTTTAGCCACTTAAAGCTCCCATGGAATATCAGATGGTGTAAATCAAGGCTTTGTGAGGTGTCAATGATGCTTCTGCGATGCGGAATCCCTCACTTAAATTTTTACTTATGCAGATGTGGGCTCGCTGCGACAAACCTTTGTGTATCATGTGGGCAAGTTGAAACAATAGATCATTTTCTCCTCTCTTGCTAGCGGTTCGCAGTTCAGAGAAAACAGTATTTGGAGGTCCTTCTTTGGAGGTTAGGACTCCCACTGTCTCTTCCAGTTATTCTTTCGTTCGGTGTGAGCGCAAAGGGATTTCCGTTAAGCAGTGTCTGCGGCTACCTTCATGATTACATAAGTGCAACTCATCGATAACGTAGTTAGCTGTATACAAAATTTTGTCGCATGTCCAAAAATGCTCAATTCTATTCCTGGTAATTAATATTTCTTTAATTCACTTGACTCTTCCGATTTTTATATTGATTTATTCTTCTCACGCCTATTTTTCCCCGCGCAGATACCTCATTTGGATTATCTACTCAACCTTGGCCAATCCCCCTGCGTGGGTATGTGCCATGCTTACTAAGGAGAAGAAGAAGAATCCGCTGATGCTGCTTGCCGTAGGACAGCTATTGAAGTGCAGCTCTGTGCACACCGCTCATACAGCTGGTATGTCCCGAGTAGTTCCTACGCTCCTGCCGCTACTCTGCCTGGCGGCCGCAGCGAGACCGACCGAAAAGACGCTGGCGCATTTCGCGAGGCAGTTTTCTGACCTGCCAGACTACGACACCTACCGCTATGTTGAGCGCGTCAGGTCTGAGCAAGCTCGGAGACTACGGGCGGATGACGGCAGCAACTCGAGCTGTCGCAAGCCCTCGCTGCCCGTCGGGTGGCCGCGCAAACCCAGCTGGCTGTCCATCGGCGGCGACAGTGGACATCGGCACTCTTCGGGGCCGGACTATGCCCGACAGCTGCTCCGGTTCATGCAGGATCACCAGGTGAGTGCACTTTTTGTAACAGCCCAACGCCCTGGCTGCTCAAGTTGCGTCGTTCATTGGTGTACAGTCTGTCCAAGTGCAACGCCACATGAGCCCCAAAATACAGCACTGTAATTGTGGGTACTGCTAATTAACTTCGAGCGAATTCCACAGGCACGCGCATACCGACTGCGTGCTGTCGTGTGGCGTTTGTCTTACTCTTTAAAGAACTTTACATAAGGGGGCTTAGTGGAGCTGTTCCATGATATGCGAGACGCCGTGAGGGATAGTGCATTGGGCACATGCGGACAGGATATATAGTGCAAGTCCTGCCCGCATGTGTGATGTGTACGTATGTGTAAATGAGGCACCAACCATGAACGCATACTTGAACTGCCTTTGGTCATGGAAATATCAATAATGACTGCAACTTTTTGTAATAAGCGATGGGGATCTGGCAAAACCTTACTGATTTTTGTTTGCGTTCGGCGCCTTCTATCTTCCTCACTCCGGCGTCGTACCATGTCCACAGGTGATCTTCTACATAGCATGTACGAGCGTGCTGACGGGCGTGGTCTTACTGGTCACGCTGATGGCGCTGCACAGTGTGAGGCACGGATCGAGCTGGAGGACTCCTTGGTCGGGACGACAACACAGACCGTACGGCGAGTCGTACGCGCTGTTGGATCGGCAGCCGCTGCTGGTCGAAAGACGCTCGGGTTTTAGCGAAGACGACGCTGAGGATGAAGAAGAGGCGGCTGCCGAGAACGACACACACGGGGGCGCCAGGGAGGAGCGACGTGGTCTACCCGGGCGCGCCTCTGGCTCAGCCGCCGGCTCTCTTTTCGAGATCAGCACCTTATCCGAGATCGGTGCGGGAGAGCAGGCAGCCACCTGGTCCGAGCCGGACGGTATTTGGGCACCGTCTCAGTTTCAGACCGCTATATATCGGAACCCCTCTTACACGGGAGATCAAATGGCAGTTCAGTTCACCAGCAGATCATCCGAACGGCAGTTGGGCTTTGTTACGTGATGGCGAACTGATATAGAGACAGCAACACCTGCTCAGTTCAACTCAGGACAAAGGTCCCAGTTTTAAATGAACTGCTTAACTGACCAAATGGCGGTCGACGGATCAACCATATCGACCGAGTTTTCAATGTCGCCCGCAGCCGCAAGATTGATGTCCTAGACAGTAGAGTCCCTAATCTACAACTTTCTCTGGTAGAATGCACACAAACACGCAAACTCGTGAAGCAGTGTCAGAAAAACTGCGTTCAGTTCAGCGCTGAAGCCAAGCATGGCCGCACTGGATTATTCGGGCTTTTGTGAAATGTTCAGCTGTGGCCCATGCAAAGCGCTAAGCTCCCACAGAAATTTCATTCCCTGAAACTAAATGCGACCAGAGTGCCAAAAGGATAGAGGACAATATCCAAGCATGATTTCGTTTATTGATGAGCCGCATGTGATAAAGAGGTTGAACTCGGTTTCGCGGAAAACGTCGTTCAACCGCAGCCGACCCCTGTTAAGTTCATCGGCACTTATAAAGCAGACATGTCGGTCAAGTGAATGACATTTGAAATTACCTGTTGATGATCCAACCTTGAGAACGGGCTGTGTCATTCGTTGCTACAAAACCAAAATAACAGACGGCACGTAATGGCATGCCCGTCCATTAGAAGCAAACCTATAGAAGCATGCGCTCACTTTCTCATTTTTCCTGAAATGATGTACACTGGCTTTGAATGCTTTTTTTACAGCGAGAGCTGTATCTAGGATGTTATAGCACCCGAGCAGCGTCATCCCTTCTGGTCACGACACGCGTCACGTACCTTAACGTCATTTGGTGGGCACATATTTCTTCTGCATGGTGAGAACGCGCAGCTACGTGGCACAGTGGTCACGCCGTTACCAGTCTACTATCGCCTATAGTGTTGCCAAAAAAAAAGAAATACCAATGACAGCAGCAGCCACGACAAACACTCGTCGCTGATGACGGCGCCTTATCCTGCATGGATAAATACTAGTAATTTTTTTTCTTTTGCTATCAAGAATCCGCATTTTGGATCTGCTATCTTCAAACAAGCGCTGCTGCTGTGACGCTGTGCATGGCGATTTTCTCACGACACAAAATGCTCATTATGAACTGGCGTCTTACGACTTCCAATGAGGCTCAAAACAATTTTGACCCTTTTCTTGTTTTCAGAGCCAGCCGAAGGCCTCTGGAATTCCGAACAAGCAATCAAACGGGTAACGTCCACAGCAGTTATTGTGCTTGAAACAGGCAAGACATTACACGCGAGATATTTCACGTCTAAACATGCGCATAACAGTTTAAAGAATGTTCAGTTACTCTGGTCGTCTATCCTTGCTTTCTCTGAAAAATATTGCCTTAAGGCATAACTGAAAGGCTTTGAGCTTTCGGTGAGCCAAGGCAGGCCCGCAGAGTGCCAAAATACTAGGAGTATATTCTTTGACAGTAGCCGTCTAACCACTGGTCGAAAGCTAAGCTCGCAGCGGTGCTGTGGCAGCTCTGAGCTCTGCTAGAACAAAGGCGCCACGAATGGTCAGAAACTTCGCTACGCTTTCTGCCATTCTCATGAAGGGGTGTGCTTGACGACGAGGTGAATCATAAAACTTATTTACCTGCCATCACAATCAAAATATCGAATTTGAGTTGTTTTCAAACCATCTTTCTTTCGTTCTTAGATAACATAATACGCTATAACCCTGAATATTTGCAAAAATTGGCGTTCCTTGCTTTGAAACATCACCTTATTTCCTTCTTAAAGTCGGACCTTTCCATACATGTCGTATGATTTCTGCAAGTGTCCATGTATATCTTACATGCTTGTAGAAGTTTTCTTTGTATAATTCTTTCTTATCCTATGGATTACTGGCAACCTAATTGTTCTTTGCTTAATGCTCCTTTGCCAACAATGCGATGTTTGATTCCAGTAGTGTATTCATCCTTGTGTGCAACCGTTCTTTCTTCCCCTTCCCCCTCAGCATTGTAATGCCCTTAATGAATTAACGAATCTGTCCATCAGTCCCTGGCGCTGCGCCTTGTTTTTCTGCAGCCCATCGAGGTATTTCCTGGCCGGCTGCTGGACCTGTGCAACCAGGACGCCCCGCTCACTTTCCTCGCCTTCCTACCTAGCGGGTAAGGAGCGCGCACTGAAAATATGTATGCTGTTTGCTTCGCTGAAGCAAAATATATATATATATATATATATATATATATATATATATATATATATATATATATATATATATATATATATATATATATATATAATATATATATATATATATATATATATATATATATATATATATATATATATATATATATATATAATATATATATAACAGCCTAAATTGAAACCGAAAGAAAAATTACGCCCGAAAGCGCATGAACACCTTTTCTGTTCGAAGTGCCGCTGCGCACGGATATCGATCCTGTTATCCTTCTCAGTAAAACCACTTCTACTACGACTACCGGAGTTGTGATCTGTCTTTGGGCACATCCCACTTGTGCTACGCTAGCAATCCGAACGCATGATGGCACTAGAGTCGGTAGAGCTCCGATGCTGGAATTCGGAAGAAGGTGATCGCCGGGCTGCACAACTCTTCTCATGTGTTGTGGCAGGTCACACTTTAAAGATGCATTTTTAAAGGATGTGGAGTGCCTACTTCTACTTGAAATGGGTTGGTGTATAAATCATTTTCCACCGCCTTTTATTAGGCTGTGCACGTACTTTCATCCTGAAGCAAACTTTTTGCAAGCTCTTGATTT
Organism: Amblyomma americanum; assembly: GCA_030143305.2. Classification (NCBI taxonomy): domain Eukaryota; kingdom Metazoa; phylum Arthropoda; class Arachnida; order Ixodida; family Ixodidae; genus Amblyomma; species Amblyomma americanum. Next base: position 8,404 of record JARKHS020011280.1, on the reverse strand, counting down.
CTTTATTTTTGCCCATCCCCAGCAATCCTAAATATTTGTCATCTAGCGTCATCTGGTTTCTCTAGTACTGCTGTCTGCGAGGTCTAGAGGTTAAAGGTTTGTTTTATGTGAGTTCCTCCACGCTACCTCTCCACGTCTTAAAAGTACGACTCAAATATATGTTCCAGATGTTTGCTAAACTTTGAGTTTCAGTGCCAGCTCGCTAATCACATGGTTAGTTCAATGTGAAATTTTATTAGTGACTGACATTCCGCCACAGTTTTGAATTGTGGCCTTTATCTGCGGCACCGGGTGTCAGAACCAAGTAATGGCAGGTAAGTAATCGATGCACACTACAGCTTGGTTTTCTTTGACTTGCAAACAGTAATTTGGCCGGGTGCCAGGAGGAAAAACAAACAGGGAAAGTAAAGCGCTAGCAGTAATATACTTTTGTGTGCAGGAGCCAGGGGCGTTGCAAGTGGATTGCCCGCGGACGCCACAGCGAGGTCTTCCAGTTGGTGTCGGTGCTCAGGAGGACCGTGCTTAAGGTGGTGCCGGTCACAGCCGACTTTTCCCAGTCCCGGGTCGACTCCATAGCCGCTGCCATCGAGTGTAGCGTGTGAGTGAGATACAGACTCGCTTGCACATGCAGGGAGACAATGACTACCCCATGGCTACCAATCTCATTGCTTCGTGCGGGCACGTAGCCAAGCAAAAACTGACCTCTAATTCCGCAAAGTGTTACCCTGAGCACCCACGAAACAACAAAACATCGTGGCTACGCTCTTTTGTTCGAGGTGCCTAAACTATATATTAAGTAATTATTAAGAACGAAATCGAATCCCCTATTCGCTACTCGTTTTTGGGCGCGCCGACAAAAGATCTCATTCCAACTTAGCCAACTACGCTGCAATCCTGTTTAACTGTCTAATGCCGGAACAGGCAGCTCTTGAAGCAAGGTGTACGCCTATACTTCGTATTTCTTTTTTTCTGTTTTGAGCATAGATATCGACATGATTTCTGCGGTAACAAGACTGGCACCTTTCGCGTGTTAGCACGCGTAGAATGCATTTGGACGCCTCTTTATTGGAGAAGGTGCGCCGTGAGGAAACAAGCTAACAATTTAATATAAAACTGCCCATATCCCAGAGCACGCCTGCGTAATTCAAGGGACACCAGAGCAGCACTGCTCCTGATGTTGTTCTGATTGTTCCAGCGTCGTTCCTACTATATCAGTGCTCACTGCTCACAAAGCAATCACTGCTCTGTTTATTTTGCAGCAAGCTCAGCATGCTTAGGCACGGAATGCGCTACAGGGCACCCAATTTCATCGAGGTCCAAAGGTAGGTTGTTTATCGCAACATTTTTATTATAAGCTGTTTCAAGCGTTTGCCTCTGTATGCCATCATGTCCCTCTTTGAACAACAGCCCCTTAAGTTGCATTTAGATTGGTCATCCGTAGATTTTGAAGTGCAGTCTGTGGATGATGCGTGAAACGCTTGTGGTCAATGCCACGCAGGATCGCTTGCGTCTTCGACCAGTTCCCGAAGTGGCTGCTGAGCGGAGACGGAAGCCGCGGATCTAGAGATTCCCTGGCAGAGAGCCTGTCCTCTGATGTAGCCGGTAAGGACGACACCGAGTGTCCGTTGTTCCCTTGACAACTCCGACTCGTGAGAGGGATTCTGGATGCTCATCTGCGTAGCTCGTGAGAGAGATTCTGGGTGCTCATCTGCGTAGCTGTATTCGAGCGCACAACTCAGTGAACATTGCACCTTCGCACTGTACTTGCTGCAGCCCGCAACACGCCCTGTACGAAGCGTCGGCGAGGTCAAACACTTAATTCATCTACAGATGCTCGAAAGAAGCGGCGCACTATGTGGCGATCCTTGAGGTCTGTCGTTAACATTTTGTTTCGGTGCACATCGTCCACGCAACATAGCACTAAGCGTACCTCGCACCAAATGACAGCTTATGGACTGGTATGACGGTGCCGTAGCGACTAAGGAAATCTAAATGTACAAAAGCACTGAGCCACACCGAACTTCCGTCACGCTGACAACTTGTCTACCCGCACGAGTTCTTTACATATAACTGAAAACTTTCAGAAGAAACATTGCTTTGGCATAATCTCGAGTCATATTTGTCCAAAATGCGATTATCATTGTTTTTCGGCGTTAGCGTATGTTTGGATTTTTCAGGGTATAGTCTCTCAGTAACTACAATCAAGGACGGCAATATAAAGGAGATTGCACTGCCTTTAAAAGTTGCACTGCGTGATTCCACAACTTTTGCTAACATTGAGTGTTGAAAATCATACCCAACATTATGTAGCCGCTACTCTTCTCATCTGTCCAGCAGGGCGGACGTCATGCATTATCTTGCTAGATTAACTTAATTCCTCAGCTAGCTCACTTTTTCGATTTTTCTCTATACTTTTCAGGCACGAATCAATGCTTCCTAACCCGGCATTTCATCGTGTTCGAACTGTGCTATGCCGGCAAGCCTCTGTCGCATATAACGGTGCGTTTTCTACATTCGTTAGTGTTGAGCAGTGATAACGAATGCTACTTTCGACTGTGCCCTATAGAAACTAGCAATTCACGTTCATTACCCGTTCTTCTGTCTTGTGACAATTCTATCAAAAGCATTGTGACATATACGAAAAAAAAATTCGCGGGACCTCGACAACTAGATATGGAAATGTGGAGTACATGGCCACATTGTTTTCCGAAACACTCAAAAAGTCAGCATCGCAGGATATTTGCGAAAGTACCATAACCCAGGACATAATCCGGAATGCTCAGTAAAAATATATAAATTTTTCGCCCTTTCGAGCCATTCAGAGTGAATTTGAGGCATATTCAGACCGTACTTTCAGTTGCCATTGGTGGGTAATTCTTAACTAGTGAAAAGAGACTGCTGAGCTTCTCATCGCTTCAAACACGGTGAGAGAAGCTTGGAAGCATAGAAGATGGGCGCAAAAACTCTCGACATTTGGACTCCTGCGTTCGTAGTTTCCACCTCTCGTGTTTTTGTCCTTGTTTCTTTAGCGATTAGGATCGACAAAGCCAGTTTCGTCCCGTACGATAGCACCGCCTGTCTGTCCAACAGGCACTAAAACTGAATAGTTTGACAAATAACTCGTCCGAGTGGAGCCGACATAGCCGCAATGACAAAGAGCACAAACGCGAAAAACACAGGCACACGACAGCCGTTTTTTTTTTTCGTAGGTGCCGTATTTGTGGCTAGTGGCCTCCGCACTCATATTTCAGAATGTTTTATTACGTCGCCGACCCTGCCATCTTTTGAATAGCACTACTGATATGTTCCTAAAAAGAAAACAGCGAATGAAATCTGGAAGCATTCGCTGCAGGATTTTACAGCAGTGCAAACCCTTCAGTGAGCGTTCCGTTCGAAAGGAATACTAGATGCGATGCTTTCCAAAAATTAATCACCGATCACATGCGAAATGTTCAGTGCAAATTCGGCTGAAATACATCCCGCCGATTGCTCACAGACGCCCGTGTACCAGACGGAGCTCTCTTCTCCGTCGGTGCTTGTGTACGTTGCCGAGTTGTGAAGGCGCAGGGGCCTAGTCGGGTGGTCCTCCTTACCGCCTTTTGCCTCTGTTCTATGGCTGTGCTGTCAAACGCACAATAAATCCAATTGAACTCTTTGCGCATAACGTATCCTACCTGCGCCTCACTGTATCTGTGTGTACGTTACACGTGGTCATTAGAGTCACTAAATAAAGACTTAGAGTACCGGCACTCTTTTCTCCTATTGTTCTGTGCCGCCGCCACGATCATTGGTCAGTTTGCATCACGTGATATTTGTTTACACTGCGACGGTTCATGGAGGCTGCCATTTTGTGGCTTATGCGTTTTCAGTCGGGCAACTGTGGTAGTCCTAGTGCTGCGAGTGCTGCCGGTGACCGACTCAGTGACCAGGGATTCCGCGCCTCACAGCATTTCAGCTGCACAAGAGCATACGAGGATGCCGTTTTGCTGCGTTGTTGGCTTTTCAACTCGCAGAATGATGGAAAACGCTTCATGCGCTTTCCGCTTTCCATGCCGTACGGCTACGATCCCCGCCGCAGTGCAGGGTGGCTAACAGCGTTGTTTACAAAATGGCCGGGCCAAAGTTAGCGGCGAGGTCGCCGAAGCGGCAATCTGGCAACAATGATAAACAACAAAATGGCCGCCCCTGCTTACCGCCGTGCTGCAGTGACGGTACTCTTAAGTCTTTATTTAGTGACTCTAGTGGTCATATACAGGGTGTCCAGGCTAACTTTAGGCAAGGGTTAAAAAATAAGGTATTTGAGGTAGGCCAGGGAAACCACTTACATACACCTACCAACCGGCTTGCGCATCATAGGCATTTTTTTGTTTTGCAATTAATTAATTAGCAATTAAGATATTTTTCTAAATGCGTAAATATTGACTTTAGACAGAAAATGTGAATAGCAAAGTTGGAGAGCACCTTCAAAAACCCCCATTCCATTTATTTGCGATAAAGAAAGCCTCACGTGTATCTTTTTTCCGAGCTCCAAAGAAAGCCCGCGAAATACAAAAAAATTACGTGACTAGCGCATTCGCGCGCCACGATTGTGCTGCTCTCAATCGTGGCTTGAGTGAACGAAATCAGCTGCTGGCATGGCGCGACGACCCCATTGCTTCGGCAGGCCGATATGTCGACGGTGGTTGCATCGTCACGCTTGCAGACTGGCTCGCGTGGGCGTCGCAACCACCGTCGAGATATCGGCCTGTCGGAGCAATGGGGCCGTCGCGCCATGCCAGCAGCTGATTTCGTTCACTCAAGCCACGGTTGAGAGCAGCACAATCGTGGCGCGCGAATGCGCTAGTCACGTGACTTTTTTTTGTATTTCGCGGGCTTTCTTTGGAGCTCGGAAAAAAGATACACGCGAGGCTTTCATTATCGCAAATAAATGGAATTGGGGTTTCTGAAGGTGCTGTCCAACTTTGCTGTTCACATTTGCTGTGTAAAGTCAATAGTTACGCATTTAGAAAAAATATCTTAATTGCTAATTAATTAATTGCAAAACAAAAAATTGCCTGTGATGAGCAAGCCGGATGGTAGGTGTATGTAAGTGGTTTCCCTGGCCTACCTCAAATACCTTATTTTTTAACCCTTGGCTAAAGTTAGCCTGGACACCCTGTATACAAAGTGCGCTTATAAAGTACCAGGGCTCTCTAGGGCCGTCTACTCAAGCTGAGACCTGGATTCCAGTGCGTACGCAAAGCATTGCCGCGAAAATTGGGCGATTGAGCGCCAGAATTCTTTTCTGCAACAAAAATTGTATGTGCAAGATCAGCTCAGGCAACATTGTCGCTAGCACTGCCGGCTGAACCGTCCCGGTCGCTTTCTGCCGCAGCTGCGGAGCGCGGTCCAGGGCCGGAGCCTGGTACTGCAGGCCTCGTGCTGTGTGGCTGTGGCCGAGCGCGCCCTGGGCTTCCGACTGGCGGGCGCAGGCACGGGCAAGCTGCTGGTCGCGTTCACCGACTCCGCCAGCCTCGAGTACTGCCTGCCGGACAGGCCGCCTCTGTCCGTGGACAGCGCGGGACTCAGGGCGCACCTGGCCGGCTGCCTGTCGTTCGCCCTCGGTCCAGGCGAGTGTGAACACGTGCATTTTCGTGCGAAGTGCAGCTGAACAATGGGACGTCCCGTTGTCGCTCAGCACTCGTGGCGTTCCGCTGCCGACCACGCGGTCACGGGATCTGAATACAGGCCTCACCACCCGTATATCGATTATTAGGTGGAAAAACACCCGTGTGCTATACGATGCCATAACCTCAAGTGAGACAGTTATGGCACATTTCCTTCCACCGTACCAAACCCCCTCTACCCCATGCGAACAGCAAGCGACACTATTCTGTGGCAGCCCTCATCCGCCTTGGTGGCTCAGTGGTTACGGCGACCGGCTACTGAGCACGAGGACACGGTATCGAATCCTAGCCGCGGTGGCCGCCCCTCGATGGAGGCGAAGCGCTAAAGACTGCTGTGTCTGTGTGATGTCAGCTAGTAAAAACATACCAAGGTGGTCAAAATTCATCCGGAGCCCTCCGGTACGGGCTATCTTTTTTCCTTATTACCTTGAGTGCCTCGATACAGCTTCCTTTGCACCCAGGACCCCTATTATTAACGGAATAAACTTACAAGTTCCCGTTCAGCGCAGAAACCCGCTTTCGTCGTAGCTGGCATCGTGTCGCGAAACACACGTCACGCGTGAATGTCTGGAATTAAAATAATTGAAAACAAACCTTGTGAACTAACGGTCGGCGCATGTCTCAAATGACTTAACTTTATAAAGTAATTCATTTTACGTAAAGAAAAATTTCCATGAATATTAGTTGGAATCCGAACCCACCAGCCCTGAGTTGTCATCCAAGCACGCTAACTACTTCTGCACGTAGGCACGTTGACTTGGCTGAAGTAGCGGGGGGGGGGGGGGGGGGGGGGGGGGGGGTCTGTTATGTTGGCTTAATTTGAAGCTTTGTAACATGGTAATTAGTTGAGTGAACTTGAAACATGATTAGTGAGATACTAGTTAAAGTGACATTGCGTGCTTAAACTGCAGTGTTAAGGAGTTCAAAGACAACAATGTGGAAACTGTGCTGTGATAATTGTGATGGATGTGCGAATGTGAACAAAGAACACTGGTTCTATATGAAGAGAAACCGCTGGAGGGAGCCATTAACGCTCTAACCACTGAGCTACCGCGGCGGGGGACTACTCTTTAGCACCGAGCTGTGCACGAACTCTGGGCTGCCGTTGCTTTTTTTCTCATCTCCAAAACCACTAGACTCTCGGTGTACTTCCACAGGCTATCAATGTGCACAAAAAAAATGGATTTTTTTTCTGAGAATTTTTCTCCCCCGCCTAGTCATCGCTCGCTTCAACACAACTCTATGAAAAGCATTGTGGCTCTTCTAATTCTGTGCTGTGCGATGTCAGCGCACGTTATAGATCCCCGGGTGGTTTGACACCTCTTTCTCTATTTCTTATTTCACGCCCACCTTCCTTCTTTCCCTCACGGTGCGGTTAACGTGTCTACCAAGAAGCGAAAGAGTTTAAAATTTCTTCCTAAGGTGCGGGGAATTGAACCCACAACTTTGACTGCGAGGTGAGCACGCAACCCATGGGCCGCGTTGCTTTTTTGGCGAACAAAAGTGAGCCTAGTATATGCGTTGCCTTATGACTGTATTGTAATGAGTAGGTGTGTCATTAGAAAGGAAGAAGGAAAATACAAACAATGCTTTCGCACGCATTCCTCGCAGAGGGAGACTCGGACGACGACTTGGCGCTTCACGACAGCGCGTTCGGGAGCGCTTTCTCCAAATGCAGGTACAAATCCACCTTACGAAGTGCGACACTTTCTTCAACGTCAACTGTTAAGTGCTTACGTTGTGTACAGAGGGCATGGAGGTCATAGTCATGTTTGAGGCGTTTAATGGAAGGTTTAATTAAGCCCATTCTCGTTGCTTACGTGACGCATATGACCTCGCTATCTGATGTTATTGCGACGTCCACAAGACTTTGGGGAGACAGGGTTCTGCTCATAACAGCAGGCACTAAAATACGAGCATGGAAATCCATTAGGTGTCCAGCGTTGTCACATTACTGTTCTTTGGCGCCACTCAGCGGCCCAGGTGAGCAGCGCTTCTACGGCAACGTCAAGTGGCTGGGCGCCGTGCTGGACTGCGTGGTGCGCAAGCTGCGCGCAGAGGTTCCCGAGTCCCGGGCGCGCAACGAACGCGCCACCCTGGAAGAGCTGCTCTCGTGGCAGGGCCGCCTGAAGCGGTGCGGCTCTGCCGGCGAGTTCGTCGCCTCGCTGGGCCTATGAGGATGACGACGACGCTGCTGACTGCTTCTCTAGGGACACCGTCGTCCCACTTCCCTATCGGCCGCATTAAAGTCTCCCTTGATTTGGCTATCGCACCAAGGCGTGACCTTGTCAGTACTCACCTGAGGGGCAAATGCTTAGAGGCTATAGCTACAAAGCTTGGAGTTAAAGCTTAGAACACCGCAGCGATCTTTCGGAGGGATTATGGTAGGGGTAACGTTATAAGAGATAAAAAGAGAAACTGCAGCTGCATGTATCATACTGGTCGATCCACTGGGCGTGCAGACCACCGACATCCATAAAGAAAACGCGTTGCCATTAATAAGGATAGGAGATGACGTTCTATACGCGAATTCTCTCCGGCGCCGAGCTATACGCATACTCTGGGCTGCCGCTGCTTTGTTCTCTCAGAAATTACTATACTACTAGCGCACTTTACTGGCTGTCAACATTCACTATAAATGCGCTAAAGGCGCCCACGTGCTGTGCGACGGCATGTTGAACCCCAGGTGGTCGAAATTTTTCCGGAGCCCTCTACTACGCCAACTCTTCCTCTATTAA